>PVJX010014634.1:0-44390 GCA_004027295.1 Dolichotis patagonum | reverse complement strand
TTTTGAAAGTATTAAAAAGTATCATACAGCTCCTAGTCTGAAAATTTCTCAAAAATTTATAGAAAATGATTAAGCAATATGGCATCTAAAATTTCTGTGCACAAAATTGATACATTAGGGTCGGGGATATGGCTCATTGACACAGTGCCTGCCTGACAAGCACGAGATCATGAGTTCAGTCCCTAGTACCAAAAAGAAAAAAAAAGTTGATAGATTAGCACAGAGTAATTTCATATATATCAGTTTCATTCTAGCCTGATACTATATATTTTTTAATGAAGTTTTATTTTAAGTGCTTAAGGTTAATTGTATTTAAAATTTCCAAATAAGCCCAAAGAATAAAGTAAATATTATATGTAAATTTGCTTTTTAATAGACAACTCTGGGTATGATCCTTTGTTTTGCTCTCACTGGTTTCGTCTGCTCAGATATAGTGAATCCACTGGACTGATGAGGAGACCTTTTCTTTCCAAGGAGAATCCCTAGGTTCCTAGTGTGAAGATCTTTCCCTAACAGAACTGAGCTTTTTTCTGAGGGATGCTATTGGTTCGGGACAAGCCTTTAGCACAAAATTTAAGAAGCTATTTTCTCAATAGACTGTAGCTGACTATGTGTCCCAGAAGCTCTGAGTCCCTAGTAGTTGGCAACCTGAGGGTAACAACAGATGTTTATATATAAAGGTGAGAAGAGCTTAGGGACCTGAGGGTGCAGGCCTGTCTTGATTAGCCCCGTTGGTTAAATGTGGAGCACTACAACTCTCCAATTGCCTTTCTTTGGAGGACAAAAGTAGGCTGTATTGTCATATCATTGTCCACAGTGTCAAGGCTTCTTTCACCCTGGGTGTGCCCTCAGTGGTCTGTGTGGACATCCATGGTTTTATCTTACCAGACAGCAGTGATCCATCTTTCTCAAATGTGCGTCCTCTCTGCCTCTCCAACCTTGTAATTCAAGGTTGTAATTCAACTGAGTGTTACCTTCCCTTAAATTCTGCCCCTGAACTCAGTGGGTACCCACAGGGATCTAAGAGGTATCAGAGGCTGTGCTTTCAGGACCTGGACATCTCTAAGACCATCCACACATTTGGCTGTTTGCTTTTATGAGCTGGTAAGGTGTTCCTTGGCTCAGCTGGTTCATTTTGGAGTTTCCTTTATCTGTATTCAAGTGTCCTGGCTCATATCCCCGAGATCTCTATACATTATTTTCTTTCTTTATTTTCCCTCATGTTTTATCAATCCTAGATATAGTGAATCCAAAAGAAGTCCATCATTTTATTCTATTCTTAGGTTTCCTGCTAAGTCATACACAATCTATGTTAAGAGCCTTTGTGCATCTGATAAGATGAGGTGCTCCTCCAGTACCAGCTCTAGTCAAACCAAATGGGAATTTATTTATTTTTTTAAAATTTTATTTAAAGAGAAAACAAAATAGAAAAAAGTGTAGCAACAATACAGAATTCCAAGGAAAAAAGAAAAGAACAAAAAAACACTAAGAAATCATTACTTGATAACTTATATACTGTCATCTAGGAAATAGTTGCTCAAGTTACAAAATTAAAACATACAAAGTACACATTCAAACAATGAGACTATTAACAGTTCTGCTCCACGATCTAACAAAAACAGTAATATGGTCATTCATCTTACACACTTAAACATACATGCAATTATATCCTTTAGAGCACTTTCTTTTCCTCTCTTTTTTAAAGTAGCAATTACACATTTTAGGTTTTATTACTCCTACATTTCTTATTACTTTTTACACTAGAGACACAATGTGATATTTATAAATATGATTCTTATTTATTTCACTAATGAGGATAGTCTCAAGTTGTCTCCATTTACCTATGAAGGCCTCAAGATCACTCTTCTTCATAGATGAGTAATATTCCATTGTATAAAAATACCACATCTTTTTCATCCACTCTGCAGTTGATGGGCATCTTGGTTGTTTGCAAGATTTAGCTATTACAAATTGTGCTGCTATGAACATGGGTGCACATGTATCACTGTGATATGAACTTTTCAGTTTCTCTGGGAAAATACCCAGGAGGTGAATAGCTGGGTTGAATGGAGCTTGCACTCCTAGTCTTCTGAGAATTCTCCATATTAATTTCCATAGTGGTTGCACCAGTCTACACTCCCACCAACCATGGAGCAGTGTTCCTTTTTACCCACAGCCTCACCAACATTTGTTATCAGTTGATTTCTAGATGGCAGCTATTCTTTCCGGTGTGAGATGAAATCTCAGTGTTGTTTTAATTTGCATTTCTTGAATGACCAGTGATGGTGAACATTTCTTCATGTATTTATTTGCCACCAAATGGGAATTTCAAAGGTTTACGTGTTCCCAGTGCTGATGTGCAATGCACGAACTCATCGTTGGAGAGACTGATGGCATCACTCAGGCCAAGTCCTCACAAATTCATGGATAAAGTCGAGTCATGACTGCAGAGGTGTATTTAGATGGTTACTTATCTCTGACATTGCTTCAAGGTATATCCATTATCTGGTAAGAGCTTCATGTAGTAATTACACTGAAAATATTATATTTGCACATGCTTTTTCCTCTTAGAAAAATGTATTTAAAATGCCCTTAAAGGTAATTTTTAAAATCCTAACACCTTTGTACTGCAGTTCACACTGAATAACATCAAGCAATATACCAAAGCTGATTGGTTCTTCTGTCTTGAACTGAATGGGGTCCTGTGAACACGAGCTTCTGTGCTGTGTTCATGTAGGTCTCACTCGGATGGCTAGGTTTGTTCCGTGCCTGGGGAGCCGTGGCTTCAGAGTGTGTGCAGCTGCAGCCTTTGCAGTCTTTGATTGTGGCCTGAGCCATCTCTGTGGCTGTAGCAGCCATGCGCTATTGCTGAGTTCCAGAGCTTTTGCATGTGAGCCATTCAGGGATGCGCAGGTCAACTGGCGTTGATGAGAAAGCCAAGAATTCTTGTTTACTGGTGAGTGAAGAGGGCAAAATGAGAAGCAAACAGGCTTGGCTTACTCATCATTGCATTTTTGTTCTAATCAGCTTTGTCAAAGAGATGAAATCTGTGTTTTCTCTTCATTGGTTGGGAAATGTCTGGATCACAGTTTTGCGGCTCCTGTTCATATCTGTCCATCTCATGAAAAGCTACAAGGCATAGGGTGAGAGAGACCCAGAGGAGGGGACAGCTGAGAGGCGCAAGCTTAAGGCATCCCTCCGCTTTGGTGGTCTGAATTCTGGAGTGAGTGCTTATGCTTGCTTTTGCTTCACTCCTGGGAATCCTGTGATAATGAACCTTCCTGTCTTTGTGCAGAGAACTAGGGCCTCATAGTAATCTATGAACTTTCTTTAAAGAGTGTCACTGGGTTTGGGCTACCACCCGTGTTTCTTTCATCTACAGATATTACTATGTTGGTTGGCTTGGTTTGTTTGTTTATGGGTTTTTTGTTTTATTTCATTTTGTTTTTTTCTAGAATGGAGGACTACTAGCTTCCTTGGCAATCCTCATTACCTGATACTGATTTGAGAAGTAATACCAAATTCCCAAAGATTCTTTGTTTTCAGAATTTCACGACCCTGTGAGATGATGTGGCTTAAATCATAGTTCAGTAATTAAATCAATAGAAAGTCATGAAATCAATAGAAACTTATCAATAGAAAGTCATGAAATAAGGCCAGCTGGTAGAGCTGAAGGTTTAGAAGACAGCCGTGACTTTCAAATTCCTTTGTGGGTTTTTAAAATTTTATTTTATTTTTTATTCAGCAACACCAAATCTCATGTAGAACCCAAACCTTAAAACCTATTAATGCATAAGTCTAAGATTACCTGTGCCTTGCTTTCTACTGTAGATTTTGGGGCAGTATATTGGAATCAAAGGTTTCAGATCCCTGCTTCCAGGGTGCTGAGCCCTCCTCCTCTGTCTTAAAGACTGAGGGATGAATAGCTCACTACCTAATTGATTCGGGGTAGGGTATTGCAGTTTCCTGCATGCTGAGTGTCCTTTCTTACAGCTGTTCTGGAGCCCCCCACTGTGGCCCACCCTCACAAACCTTCTTAAAAATATTTATTCAAAATTCCTCATTTTGCAGATGGATGCATGAGGGAGGCTTTGAAAAAGGTAGGTTCAGCTGCTGTTTTATTCATTCATAACAATTTTCCAGCACTGACCACCTCAAATTGTTTATCAGTTGCTTCTGTAGATGTGACTTCTGGCCTCAGGAAGCCTATGATCTGGATACGGATTCTTGATCAGCAACATAACTGCTATGATGGGTGAGGTATGAAGTTACTACTAAGGATATAGTGGCCATGCTTCAACTCATACCTGCAGGGCAAGGAGGAGGAAAACATCTAGAGAAAGAACGGTGGAGGCGGGAGGGTGCAAAGGCCCAGCAACAGAGAGGCCCTGAGTTCTGGGACAGAGGTGCCAAGAGTGCAGAGAATGACCCCAGAGGAGATGTGAAGCTGGGGAAGTGGCTCAAAGTCTGAGAAGAGAGGCTTATAAGGCATGTTAAATGGCTTGAGCTTAACCCCAAAGGGTGTGTTGTGGGGGTGCTGGAAAGAGTGAAGCACAGTGGATTAGGAGGTGGTTTTCTGAATTGTTTGTACAGTGTTAAAGACCCAGCCTGTGTAGGTGGCACTTTGCCATCCAGAGTCACTTACTGAGAAAAAATGTGGATGCCTCTGCAGCATGACACCTCAGCCCTCAGGATAAGAAGTTCAAGCCACAATGTTTGTGGTAAACAGATTAATTTGGTCAATAGTTCCTTTCTGGCAGCAGCTCAATGACATTATAAAGAATGCAATGGCATTTCTACTGGAAATGTCTGCCATCATTTTCTTTTTGACGTGAGGAAAATAAAAGCTTACCAACTCCAGAAAGAATTAGCATGAAACATGCTCGTCAATCTCCTTGCAAAGAATCATTGTGCTGCAGAGCTGTGTTAACATGGAGGAGCAGACGATAATAGAGGAGGACTGTGTGCAGCCCACTGATAGCCTTGTTTCAGAAAACCTACATCTTCCCAGGATCTGGCTGTGGTCTGGACATCCCTGTTGGACTCCAGCCTTGGGTCAGCCAGCAGTCCAAATTTCAGGAGCTTGGTAAGGCTGACTCCAAGCAGAAAGATAGCTGCCTGCAGCTTCCCTGATGTTTACTTGGGGAAGGCCTCCTATGTCCTCAAGGACTGGCCTTCCTTTGGCTCTCAGCTTCTTAAATTTGGTTTCCTCAAATCTCTTTCTTGTTTCTTGGGCTTGGTTCCTCTTTCTCCTTCCATTTAGGTCAGTGGCTTTCAAAATGTGTCTGCTGAAACAGCAGTATCAGACATGTAGGCTGGGGTTCCACCCCAGATGTACTGAGTTAGCCTCTCTAAGGATGCAGCCTGGATATCTGTGTTTCCCAAACCTTCCAGGTGATTCGAATACCTGCTCATGTGGAGAATCACTGATTCACTGAATGTTTATGCTAAGGCATCATAATCTATGCCTTAGGTACGAGAGTGTAGAAAATCTAAGCTCTTGTTTGAGTATGGATCTGTATGCTTTAGGCAGGTTATGTGCATGGAATTACTTTTAGGAACACCAGGGTAGGGTCCTAGTGAAGGTGAGGATTCTTTAACACCTAATGATGATATAGAAAGTGATAATAACTGATAATTAATAACACTGTGTGCCACCTTATCAAGCACTTGGATATTGTCTCATTTTATTTCTACCATCACCACTTTGAGGTAATGACATTTCCTGTCTCCATTTTATGATGTCTAAAAGTGAGGCGAGTGCACTTTACTAATTTGCTCAGTTTCTCCCAACCAGAAAGTGGCCTAGATCAAATCTCAGTACAGGTCTGCTTTTGTCCCTTGCAGGTTAATCTTTGTCACATTCTGCTCATGCGTTGGCACTTTGGGGTACAGTCAGTTTCAGGAACACTTGGGGTTCCTGTGTGCGGGCCTTGGGCGGATGTGGTTGATGTGTTTCAGTATCGAAGCCTGCAAAGAGATGGAGCATGAGGACTTTCCTGCTCTTGGGGAGGAATAGTACTTAATCTTCTCTCCAAGAGTAACTTCAGAAGCACAAACAGGAACCAAAAAAATGGAGCCAGCTGTTTTACATTTGAAATGCACCACAAGTGAACCACTTCCAACTAAATTGGGCTGGGCCTGTGTTCCCAGCCTCCTGTGATTGAGGTCATTAAAATAAGGAGCTAAATTGCAAAGGAAAACCTAGTTAATAGTCTCCCCAACTCATTGCAGTGGCCTGCAAGAGGGACAAGGGTCTCATATTGCCTACCTAACTCTCTGTGGAGTTTGCTCTGGTTATTAAACAGGCAGCAGTAACAATTTCGTTTTATTGAGGAGGTGAGAAGAACTTATGCTAAGATTTAGAAGCCCTCACCAAGCCATGTGTGTCAGACTCTTTTTAGGATTAGCAGAGAGAGCTTCTAAACTTGATCAGTGATGCTTTTTCAAGTTTCTGCCTGGGTTCTGAAATCTGAAGGTAGGTGAGTGTTTTGGGGGTTCAAGTAGGAACTGGCCTTTTGATTTTGTACCATTTCCTTTTCCAGCTGACATTCTTTAAGAATTTTTGTTTGGCTATTTTCTCCTTCCAGGTCCAAATCTTACAGTCTGTCTTTGAAAGCATGCCACTTACTCTAAGGAAGAATCTGCCTAAATGTAAAGTAAGCCCCATATACCTGCCTTCCTACGTGGAAAGGGGTCTCATCTGTCCATTGTGTGTCTCACCATTTACCAGAATTGTGCTGGAACCATGCAGCAATGGACTGCCTTTCTCCACAATTTCTCTCTGCCAATTAGCTTATAGCCAACTTCCAATAATACATTAAGCCAAGAGCTTTTCTTGTTAATTTCCCCATAGAAAAGATGTGGCGAAGCTGCAGGGAGGCTGAACTTAGCCTACAAACAATGCTGAGCTATGCTGTTCTTCCTTTCAAATAATCAGCGGCTCCCTGGGAGAATAACTTTGTTTAGCATCTGTAACAATGTTGGAGAGTTACAGGAAGTTGAAAACTTTGTGGCATTATTAGTCAGGAGAAAGCCACCTCGAGAGTACAGTTTATAAAGTTTGTACTTATTTTGTTATACAATGAGTTGCACTAGGTCTTCCTCAAATTCAACTTGTGCATAATTCTGTTTAGTACACGATGAGGTCATGACTTGACCTCTCCATCCCTAGTTTCCTACCTCAGAAAGTCAGATAAGACTTTCTGAGCCTGTATCTCCCAGTTAACAGTTTTGTTTGTACAGCCTTCCATGTTTGACCAATTCTTGAACATTTAGTGCATTTTTTGCTCATTATTTCACAAATATGTATGATAAAGTAAGAATAATGATGTTGAAACTTGAGCCTCATAAAAGTGGAGATAACATTGGGAATCATTAAGCATATCCCAAATGGCAACTTGTTAGTCTCAAATGGATGGACACTGGAATTAAAAAGTCAATTGGGTATTCAGTTGTGAGGGAAAAAGAAATTAAAGGGTACGGAGGAAATGCTGAATATATATCACTAAGGGTGATGTTCAGAAAGCTTAACTATATGATTTTCAATGCTTAGGGAACAGGTCACTCCTGCCAACTTCACCCCATTGTAAATCTGTTGTTTGAGTATCCAACTTTTTAGCTTTTCTTTTTATTGACCTGAATTGTAGGGGTTTCACCCTTTCATTTGCCATCAGAATTTCATTTTTCTCACACTGAAGTCATTAGAGGAAAAATTGACAAGTTATTGAATGGAACATGATGGTTGTCCCGATACCTGCCCTGCGTCATCCTGGCCTATTTGCATGTCCTTATTGGCTTGATTTTTTTCCCATACAACTTGTACTCAATCAACTGTGCTTTTTGCTTTTTATCATCTGTGTGCTGTCAATCAAACATTCACTCTAGAATGGTAGGGCTGTTTTGCTTATTGCCCTACATCAGTGTTTCTTAGTATTGTTTTTTATCACCATTTCCCAAAGAAGACAGTTTAGATTTTTCCCCCATAATGTTTCTCTCTCCATGAACGTTTAAAACCACAAAAATCTTAATGTTTTCACCCCACATAAGCCAGTTTCCACCTCCTTGCGGGACAATGTTGCATCCTGTGTGAACATGTTCTCTAGACTTCCTGTTAGTGACACTCCTGCTATGTAGCTGGTGCTCAATGTTCAATGTATTTATGTTGAATTAATTTGATTTATTTAGGATTTCTGTCTTCAGGAAAACTGTTATACATAAATAATATGTTTGCAGTTTCCACACATTTATTTTTAGAATTTAAGGACTTTTGCTTTTAATTTTCTTGTGTTAGTTGTGTTTTTCCTCTAAAATGGAGGCTAAACATGTGTTGTTTAACCACTTGACAAGTTTGTGAAGAGAGGTCCTCCCGTCCTTCTGTCCCGCGGTTGTAGTAAGTCATTCTTCTTTGAAGAGACTGGTCATCCAAGACAGGAAATGTGCTAATAAAGCATCTTATTTAAACCACTAGGCAATTATCCTCAGTGACCAGTACATTTACAGAAAGCCAGCATGCACATTTACCATATGCTTTAATTACTAACATAGACTCTGTCCCCACTTAAGTTAGGGTACCGAATTAAAGTGTTTGGTGACCATGTTCTGCTGGGTCTCAAAGGATCCCTTACCCATTGAGAGTTTTCCCCCTGCATACTCTAGAGAGAGAATGAAAACCAGATAAAAGCACTTTAAATCCCCTTAGTATGCTCTGGATTTGCTTAGAGACTCTTCATGTTTTCAGATCACCTTATGTAACCACTCTGCTCCCTGTCCTATCATTCTATTATGTGACATGATAAAAGCCAACAGGTTCCAGTGCATTACAAGAACACTGCAGTTTTATTCTGTCCTGTGTGATGGGGACAGTAGCACAAGCAGGACCATTGGTGTCAGGACACCAGGTACTAAGAAGACCCTCTCAGGAGTGTAAGGCGCTCTCACCAGACAAGACTCAGTGCCTGAGGACAAGGGACAAAAGGATGCTACCCTCAGAGATGCGCTGGGAGGAATAACTAGCTGTGTGTGTCCCCAGAAGGCAAAGCATTCTGTCATCATTTTAGGTAGCCTTGTTTCTCTATAGAAATATTTCAGATGCTAATTTCCTTGGAAGGGGAGATATTCACACTTACTTTTGTACCAATAATTAAAGAAAATATGAATATTTGTACCAGGAAAATGAATTTACTTAGTCTAAACAAACATAATGTATGCTTCTGATCGTTTGGCCCTAATGGCTGTCATAAAATTTAGTTCCTGAAAATGGAGTGTATTGTTATTTCTTTACTGACTGAGAGTGACAAGCCTTTGAATTTTTATTTGCTTTGTTAGAACACATCCTTTGAAAGAAGACCTAAGTATGTCACATATACTACCTTGTGGCAATTCTCACTTTAATGGGATGAGAAATGTCACATCTTCTGGGGCTTTGTCATAGTTCAGTGGACCTGCAGGTTTCACATATTGGCTTGAACTTTTATAATATGAAGCCTTGTATTCTTCATAGCCTCCAACTCTAATTGGTCATTTACCTTTGGATGCCCAGAAGTCTGAAAGATGGGTTTTTGGGGAAGGTACTGAAATCAGACATTTAAAACTGAAATTTTCAAGGCAATAGGCAATTTAGAGGAAATGTCTGATGAGTCCTTTTAAAACTAAATGCCTCTCCCCATTTATGTTTCTGCAGATTTAGGGTTTTATATTCTAGTTTTCTCAAGCTAAGCAGATGTGTTTCTGTTGACCATATTTCTGTGGTTGTTGGTTTACTCCAGTGCAGTGGTGAGTGAGTAATTTTAAGGGAATAATTGGAGACATGCTTTGAAGACAAGAATTTTAAGTCAAATAACTTAATAACTAAAATTGAGGTATTTTGTTATTTGAATTTCTTTTAAGGGTTACTATCTTCTATTCTGAAACTGTTTTAGACTTCTGAGACAGGCTCAGGATTCAGTATGGAGACCACTGCCATCCCTTTATTTACTATCTCATTCACTCATTTGCTCACTGTCAACTGAGCTCTGCTGCCTTGAGGGGTAACTGGGGAAGCGGGGATGAATATGACTAGGTAGTGTCCTTGCAGTTTAGTCCAACAGCTGCACTAGGGACAGTGGAGCTCACAGTAGTTAAAAGGAAGCTACTAGCTGTCAGCCCCAAGACATTGGCCAATGGGTTTTCATTCTCGGTAATTTGGTTGTCTGTAAATGGGATTAAACTAATCCTCACAGGACTCCCTGAGGATTAAGTAACCTAAATCCAGGCCAAGTACATGCCTTCCACCTGGTATTATTTAGGAACGGTGGTCCACTCAGGAGATGCACAGAGAGGCTCACGGGGCACACATCCAGGCAGGGCACCCCAGGAAAAAGCATTAATTGTGCGTACCCAGCAATATGCTTTGGGGGATAGAAGGAATTGTCCATGTGGACTGTGGAGAACATTATTTTGAAGTCGTCTGATTTTGTTGTACATTGCTGTCTATGCACAGTTTGACACTGGTTACTCCCAAACACTGGTTCCTTTTCCAGAAACTCCCCACCAAAGGGTCAGGAGATGCAGGTTCCCCCGGGGGCAGGGGTTGTGTCCAGACACACTGGGCTGTCTGTTCAGAATGTGTGGCTCATGCAGGTGGCATTCTTGCTGTGTTGTTGGCTTCTTACTATGTTGTTGGCTTAGACTCTAGGGCAGGAGATTCTTGATGTATACATCTCTGTGATGGTTTACATGTTTTCAGTGATGACTTCAAGGTCTCCTTTCTTGGGAGGCAAAGCATCTCCACATGACAGGACTGCAGCCTTTGAAAATCCCCATGTCTTTCCAGGGAAAAAAGGCATGCAAAGCTGTCTTCAAGAAATAGGCTGGCAGCACATCAGAGGCCAAGACCTCAGTTTCCCAAGCAGCCAGTGCTGGGTCCCGTGCTTGGCAGACATTTGTTGAATGAATGAACGAGTGGATGGATGAATGCCTGGATCACTGTGAGCTACAAACATTGGGCAAAGGCGCAGTGCCATTTATTGTTTCTCCACATGTGGGTGTTTGTTGGGAACAAGGTATACTTTCTTGTGGAATTCAACGTGAGATTTTGTTTGGCGGTATTTTGAGCTTCTATTCATTTGGAAAAGAAAAGACATGATTCCTACTTGGTATAGTTTTACCTCCATGAATTCAGAAAACACAATTCCTGGAATAATGAGTTCCCCTTTTAGAAAGAAATATATTTGCAGAAATGCCAACTCTTGGCTCATTAGGCCCATCCCAGCAGGTAGATATGGGGCTTTCCCTGGGGCAGACCCTGCAAGGTTGGGGTGCTCTTACATTTTACGGTTCCTGCTGCCACCGGTGATCCCCATCTCATAAAATGAAGAGTTAATATTTAGTGAAAGGGCCTTTGAGACTCTCAGGGCCAGAATTCTGCTTACTTGTCGCTCTGCACATAATTATAGATGAGTGATTTTTATCATCTTAGAATCATTACTCCTGTTCACATAAAGAACCCAGTGTGTTTGTGTAAACAGACCACAGGACAGATTGATAGGGTGATGGCAGCATTTGCTGAGTCCAGATTTGTCTACCATCATCTCTTTGGAGAGATTCCAGGTGAACTCCTTAGGGAAGAAAGTTTGTATCAAAAAGCTCTCTTCTGATGTACCTCAAAGTTTCTCCAGTCAGAGCCTTAAAAAAGAGATTCCATGGTGAGACCCTTGAACTTTCTGACTTCCCCTCTCCTGCTCACTGGGAGCCAGGCTGGGCCTGCCTTCTTTCTTGTTTATGATTGTGTAGTCCGTTTTCTGTTGCTTTAACAAGATGCTTGAGATCGGATGGCTTATAAAGCATAGAGATTTGTGTGGTTCATGCTTCTGGCAGGTGAGACATCCAACAGCATGGCATTAGCGTGTGCTTAGCATCTGGTGGGGACCTTTTCCCTGCATTGTAATGTGGTAGAAGGTGTCACAGAGCGTGACATAGCAAACACTCCAGCTCAAGTCTCTTAGTCTCTGGCTTTTTTTTAAAAATTGATCTCGTGCTTGCCAGGCAGGTGCTTGTGCTGCTGAGCCAAACCCCCGGCCCTTGGCTACTTCTTGTAAAGCTATTAATACCATCCTGGAGCCACCACCCCCATGACCTCATCTGACACTAAGTGCCTCCCAAAAGTCTCACTTACACAATTTACATATAAATTTGGGAATTAAGTTTTCAAAATATGATCTTTTAGGGAGCACATTCAACCCATAACAATCATCTTTGTTATCTCCATGCCCACTTCTGTCCAGGTGCCTAAGGGTTGGTTTCCTGTCCCTGCCTCTTGAGGTTTTATCTGGGTTTCTTCATCTTACCTTCCGTGCAGTAATCTGTTGTGAAGGCATTTTCTGGGAAGATCTGGAACCCCCTTTCACTTTTTGCTTCCAGGGAAGGGAAGGAGTCTTGACTGTCTCCTGTGGGTCTCAGTTCCCAGAGTTTGCTCGTCCTGTGTTTAAGCAATGATGGTGATGGCTTATCCTTTGGGATATGGCTGAGTCATATAACATGTCAGTTTCCCCTGTAAAACTTAAAGAACAGGCTTTTCAGGAGGAAGTAAATGAGTAGAATTATTGTTCTTTTATTTAATTCCTAATTTTCTGGGGTTCTCAGTTCCAGTATTTGTTGGCTTGAAAAGGAAATTCCTCAGCTTTGAAAATTATTCTTTTCAGGAAGAACAAAACAGGAGAGCTATGTGTGGACCCTTGATTGGTTGACTTGTAATATCTAGGAAATATGTGTTAGGGCTGGATTTGTAAATTTCCTCCGTGTGGCACATGGCACATGAAAAAGTCATCTTCAGGATCTCTATCTTACTTTTGAGTCACTGGTAAAAGGTACTGTCCCTTGCCTATCTAAATCCTACCATAAACTCATGGGGCTGGAAGTTAAGAACAGGGTTCTAGATGCTACTTTGTCACTGATAAACTGTATCCTTTTAAACAGTCACATTCCACTGACACAATGATGGGAAAGATGAACACAAAGAATCAGGGTTTATGTTGAACTCCGATTAGTTGGAAATGAATGTGTGGTCCCAATGAGGAAGAGTTCTGTGATCAGTTGGCTATGTCTATCATAGGTCTGGGAAAAGTGTGTCATGGTATGGCCAAGCCAGATACTGTCAGTGCTCCTTCTCCTTCTGATATTCTACACCTAAACGGTGACACAGAAACAGTGGTATTTGCAAGTGAGGCAGTAGAATACAGGGGAGAGGAGTGAGCTGGGAACCTACAGACTGATATGCGTTACAGCTCTCCTACTTATTATTTGTGATACGTTGGGTAAGTGACTTAATCTCTTTAAACTGTAATTTTATCAACAAAAGGAGAGTCCTTACCTTTTCAGATTTCAGATTTCTATAAGGACAGAGTCAGGCATTTAAAATATTTTGCATAGTAGATGATCAATAAAATGCAATCAGGCAGTTATTACTAAGAAGTGCAGTTATCATTTCCTTCAGTACTAGTGACTGTCTGTGCAAAGCAGTGTTTGGTTTGGAAGCACAGCGTGATTTGCTGACGTTATGGATATAAACCAACCTCCAAACAGTACTTGAGATATAGAACAGACTGTCCCTGGTAAGGAAACCCCATCTGTAGAATGATAGAACATTTGAGCTAGCAGGGCTCACACGGTTTGGTTTTATAGGTGAGTAACAGGCTGTGGTGGAGAGTGACTTCTTTTGTGTCACTGGGTGAATGAGGTAGAGTGGGGCCTGCCGTTGGATTCTAGTGCATCTTGGATTCTAGTATCTCTTTCCTTGATGGGAAATATGCCCACCTTGGGGAATGTGCAGGGAAGAGTGGAGGGCCTGTGGGCAGTGCTCACTCACTGCTCCTACAACCGCTGGCTCTGGGGAGCCATTTAGACGGAAGCAAACTACTGCTTTGTAGTCACCGGAAGCATATTTATTTATTCATTATGTTTGAGAAGAGCTTCCCGTACTGAAAAGAAATGCTTTAGACAACTGAGTTTTGTTTTCTTTGCTGACATACCCTGACTCCCAGTGGATTCCCTTGCTTCTTGTCTTTTATCTGTTCCTGATCTGCAGTCTGAGCCCTGCAGGCCTTTCTGCCCCTTTGTGCCTTCAGTGAAGGAACCTTTCTGCCCCTGAACTCCACTTCCTATCCTCAGGCCTCCAGAGTCCAGCAGGAGGCCGATTCTCAGAGCTTCTGTCTGCTCCTGCCATGCCTCTCCTTCGCACAGGACTCATCTTGGCCCCCAGGCAGTGCCTCCTACTTCCTGTCACAGAGCATCACCAGGCCACATTCTCCAGACCTAGGTTTTTGCCTGTGCCTTCCTGTCTCTGCACAGTGCCTTTCCATTGTGACTTTCTACTTAACCTGAAAGACAGCCCCTGTGTCACCGCTTAAGTTTTTGCTGGTGATGGCCTTAGGAACCTCCATACCACTCCTGAAGGTAGAACAGGATGAAATTTCCATCTGTGCTTTGTATTCTTGTTCATTTTACTTGTTTATTTTACTAATATAGTACCTAATCCTTGGGGGAAAGAATGTTGTGTTATACAATTTTTGTCCTACAGCAAGTGTTTAATAAATGTTTGGGCTTCTGACTGAATGAACCCTAACACAGTTAATGATGATTGCATGCTTGGGAGGTGTCCATTGCCATGCTGGGATGCTTATGAACAGCCTAGTCACTATTTTGAGGTCCTTCTGAAGAAGTGTCATTTATGGTCACCATTTGAGAACTGAGCAAACTGAAGTCTAAAAGAATTTAAACTATAAATTGATAGTGTCAAGATTTGAATGCAGGTTATAAAATAACACATCTCCTTCGACTCTATGATTCATGAAAGTCACAAATGGTGAATCTTTGCTGAATATGTCTCTTCTCCTCCTCTGCTTGAGTCCTTCCTGTCACTTAGGGTCTACTTCGGTTCACCCCTGCTAGTCCTGTGACTAGTACTCCTAAGCATCACTCTGTGATAAGCTACCATTTATTGATGGGCCATCTTTTCACTGTGTCTTTCACTGTGACTCTTGTTCTTTTTGCTGAGTTTTGAATTTGAACCTGAATTTAGCCCCGATTATGCTACTTTTTGACATTTCAGCCAGTGACCTCTTTAAGCCTCCATCTCTGTATCTCTTAAACAGGTGGTTAAATCTTCCTAAGGATTTTTAATCTAGTCTAATATCTGGAGATAAACTTACAAAGTGAGCCTTCATTCATCAGCTAGGAAATGGGCAGTTACTCGGAAGATACCTTGTGTTGACAAACTGATGGCTTTATAAAGCTTTCTAGTAGGAATTCCAATAGCAGGGGAATGTAGGCACTATTTTGGGGAGGCTTAGGGGTGTGGTTTGAAACAGTCTTCTGCAAGTCTCACATTTTTGTGAAGTCTCAGGCTTCATTTTAAAACTTCATGCACATTTTGAATTCCCCTCTGATATACCCACGTTTACTGTGGTGGTTAGCGAGGTGCTCTCATCCCAGCTCTTAGATTCTCATTGCAAATGAGGCACATTGATGCCCTGGGTGCCTCATTATCCAAAGCCTGGCTGATGTGTATCTGCCCGTGTTTGGGGGAATCTATCTCAGGACCCGAAGAGCATGGTTGTCCCTTAGCTGTTCTAAGGCCAGATATTGGTGGAAAGTGAGTTCATTGGTGGAATGGAGGTTCTTCAAAAACAGTTTGCTTCCTTGCCAGGTAGAAATCAGACTCTTAACATTATATTGGAAAGATGATACATTTTCTGTAGAGTTTTCCATAGATTATACATGTTTTGTATAGAGGTTGTGTTAGTCAGCTTTTACATTGTTGGTACCAAATACTCGGCACAGGAAGAGAGGGTTAATTTGGCTCTTAGTTTTAGGGGATTCAGCCTATAGTCCACTAGTTCCACCACAGAAATATGGTAGAAAGGTTTGCAGAGCAGAGCTGCACACTTTGTGGTGACGTGGAAAGAAAGCAGGGGAGCACTACTGGAGAAGGAGGAAACGGGCCAGAAAAGGTTCTCGAGGCCCTGTCTCCATCACCTACCCAGGGCCACCCAGAAGCATGCTTTACTCATCTTGAGGGCAGTTCTCAAGCCCATCAAGTTGATACTTGGCTTAGTTGCAACAGAGGTAAAAACATTTTCTTCATAGGACTCAGATAAGAAAGCCTTCACAAAAAACTTGGTTCTTGATGTGGAGCAAATGCTAAAAGATGTTTTGTCCTGCTGACATTACAGACCTTGCCACTTCTCCAACCCCAGCCAATATTTCTTCAATACCTGCAGTGGGCAAGACTTTGTCTTTCACTTGCATAGTGTTGTAGTCAGGGTTTACAAGGGAAATGATTTAACACAGGACATGCAATTCATAGAATTCTTTTATAATGTGCACCCAAAGAGTCAAAAGTGGAAAAATGAAGATTTGTCTACACTGGAGTCCCAGAAAACCCAGCTAAAGGCTTGAATCCCATGGCAATGCCCTCCATGAGTCTAACTGGAGACCTAGAGCCCATGACAACATCTTATGCAAGTCTGTATCAATGATCTGCACTAGGAAGACCCAAATGTCAGTGGTGGAAGCTAGAAAGACTGCACCAGCGGGATGAAGGATCTGTGCCAGTAGGTGGAGCGATCTGTACTGAAGCCAGGAGGCAACACTCACGGTAAGGACCAGAGCTGCTCTGAAGAGAACCACAGCCATCCTCAGCAACAGTGAGGACCCGAGCTCCTCCAATGAGAACAGCAAAATTCCTATCAGGAAAGCAGTGTGACAGGCTTCTCCAGGAGAATCCAGTTCTCCTTTCATGCTGTTGGCAGCAATCCTTAGGTGGGCCTGCCACACCATGCTGATTCAGTTCAGCTGGGTGTTACAAGTGGCCCGTTAGTTAATCCACCACACATGAGCTGTAATGTTTGCTCATGCTTAAGAATTGGTCTTCTTTTGGTCTGTATTCAGTTAAGAAATAAATAGTAATTTTCTCTTGAAATGGATACGTTGAGATTTTTAATTTAAATTGAGGTCACTGTTCTTCCTTTGAGAATAGGATTTGTTAATTAAAATATATTCATATAGAAATGAATATTTCTACAACAGTGATCATGATTTAATATTCTGTGAATTCTGCCTCCTATTGCCTCTGTTTATTTAGATACTTATTTCCTTCAGAATTCAGCTCCTTATAGCTTTGTGGCCACCTCAGGCCTCGTTGTCCCTCCTTCAACTTCCATCATCCTTTATCCTTTGTGTCCTGACACCGGAGCTTGGTATGTGAGATATTTATTGTTTCTGTTTACCTTTTTATGCCTTTGCCTTATTATTTATTCTAATTGGTTTGAGGATATAAACCACAGCCATCAATAAATACTTATTTATCCAGTCATTTGACAATGTTTTTGATATCGAGTAATTATAATGTTTCAAAAGTCTGCTCCATTGTTGGCAAATAGTGAAGCGGATAAATGTTCATTCTCTGTGAGTAACGACGCCGCATGCTTCTGCAAGGACACATCGGGTCCTGTAGAAGTGATGTGACTTCCTTGTGTTGGGTCACTGCTTGGGCTGCAGTGTTGTAGAGGGGGTCTTGGTCTGATTCACACAGACCTGGACTTCACTGTGGTACTTCCCCTTCCAGCTCTGCGACCTTGGGCAGCCACTTTCTCCCTTCTGCCTCGCTTTTGTTTTTCACTTCTAAAAGTAAGAATGCAAGTAATTGTGTATGGATGGGAAAATATTAAAATAACACTGCCTGGTCCCTAGCAGTACTTAATAGTAATTTATTAACTATTTACCTGTATGTTGAAGTATCTATGCCTCCACTGTGTTACAGATCAGAGACTAAGTAGTATTCTGGTGATAATTAGGGAATGTAATCTTGACAAAGGCCATTGCCTTTAAAGGACTTGTGCAGATCTCTTCAGGTGGATATAATGGAATGTACACATGAATCATGCACACTGAACACACAGAAGGTCTTGTAGTTGTTATGCAGTGATCCCATTGGCACTGTTCTCTTTTTTCAATTTTTTATCTTTTTATTAGTACAAGTTTGCAGTGCATAATGATTGCATTTGATGTGGAGTTGGAGCACGGACATCCTACACAACACTTTAATTCTTTTTTCATCTCCTTCCCCTCACCTCCATTACTTGGTCTTTTTTCCTTTTGCAAAAGATCTGTCTCCCTGTTTCTTATTATCTCCCTTTTATTTTGCTCTTACATGAGCATGTAAGAGGAACCATACAACATTTAAGCTCATATGTCTGACATATTTCACTTAACATTTTGTTCTCCAGATGATCCATTTTCCTACAAAAGACTCAAGTCTGGCTCTTGTTATGGTTGAGTAGTACCCCACTATGTTTAAATGCCACATTTTCTTTACCCATTCATCTATTGATGGACATATCGGCCACTTCTAAGGTTCACTGCTATTGCTTTGAGAAGAGAATGAGTTACAATGTCTGACAAGACTTGCATCTGGTGCCCTGCTCCATCCGTGGCAACCACAGACGAAGCATCGGTCATAATTATGTCCACTCTGCCAGATAAGGACCACTCTCCCAGTTGTACATGTACCCTTCTATTAGCACCTCATTTAAACTCTAACAAGCAGACATTGTTACCCATTTCATGGATGGGAAGATCTGGATCCATCAAGATTGCTAATTTATATGGTTAATGAGCAGCAAAGAGAACTAAACCCAAGTGTCCTGATTTCTAATCTAGCAATCAAGTGAATATGGTGGTTGGAAGCAGGGGCCAGCCACATCACCCCCTTGTGTGACATGCCTTCAGTTTCAATTTTCTCTTCTGTACATGGATCACAAGAACACTTCCTTATTGAATAAATTCATCTGAGGTCAAATGATTAATGATTTCCCACAGAGCATGGCTCCTAAGTGTGGAAATACAAGCCTTTGTTAATGCTGCTGTCAGTATAGCTACCATGGAGATGACCTGGGGATGAGGTCTGTCTTTGCCACCTGCTGGTGATGTGGCCTTGGGTGAGTTACTTACCTTCTCTAAGCCTCAGTTTCCTTGTAGGCAGGGAGAGTCACAATGACCATATGTAGTCCAAACAGAAATGCCCAGGAAAGGTTAGTTATCACTACAGTGGCAAAGAGATTAACAACTTTACCTTGCCCCTTTCCTCTACCCTGCACTGAAAAGGAAACGTGTGTCCATGTGCCTCAGATGGACACTTTTCTGCTCTCTAACTACTGTATCGCCTGGCTTTTTTCTTCCTGACATGACCCAAACTGAGTTGCCGAGGCCTCTGTAGTGCACTGAAGCCAGAGCCCATCGCCTTGACCTCAGACTTGGCTCAGCACACGCTCCCTGGACAGCAGCAGCCTGATCTGGGGCCACGGGCAGAGCACAGGCTGCAGATACTTATGCTCTGCCCCTTTGCCGCGTTCTCAGGTTCTTCGCTCCCTAGAGGCTGACATTCATGCACAAGAAGCCTGAGTCTCTGACCTCGCCTACTGAAAGGAAGCTTGGCTTGAGGGGAAGCAACTCTAGCAACATCCACAATAAAAAAATACAAATTCAGGAGCTTTTGGAAATGCCTCCGAAGAGCTAAGCCTGCTTGCCTCTGGCCTGGGGTCTATAGGTTAGCGCGGACTGAAAAGATGTATCTGTGCAGTTCTTGCCTGACCAAAATGACATCATTATCCAGGCACCATGCAAACACTTCTGGCCAAGCTTGGTGCATCGTGCCTACTGTCTGGTTTCGTGACAGTGCTTGGCACAAAGGACATGTTTAGTACAAGTTTGTTGAGTGAGTAAAATGAATCCTGAAAAGTCTGGTTTGAGGAATGCTGAGAAATTACATCATCATTATGTTGCAGTAGATTACATTTATATTCTAGGTGCTATGCCAAAGTTTTTATGAACTATCACCAATTCTTAGTCTGAGAATTCAAACAAAGCAGTAAACACTACTTGTCTCTATTCTTATACATGGGCCACACTCAAAACAGAATATTCACCTTTAGTCACCAAACTGTACGGACTTCTCTCCCAACCAACAACCAGTTTGTCACCAGACACTAACTAGGTGACCTGCAAACTTAATTCTAACACCATCTGCCTAGAGTGAGTCACATCCACAGGTTAGCAGCAATGACAATTCTTTTAGAGACCGAGTACCCAAACTGCAACCCAGACCCACTTATTTATCACCTAGTGCCAACACTGCAATTAAAGCTGAATACTGAGATTGTAGTTTAGAAAAAAAACAACTCGCACATTAACATCTTTGGTCCTAGAAGAAAAATAATATGAATGCCAGAGGTTCTCTACCACTGAGTTAAGGGCTTAATTCCCCATTTCAAATGCCAAGGATAGGCCCCAGGTTTTGACTAAATGGCATTAAACTGGGTTTCCCAAGACCCTCTCTTCAAATTTTATTAGTGTGTTAGAGAAGCTCACAGAACTCAGGGAATCACCTGATTCTCACTTACCCATCTCTTATGAAGGACATTACTAAGAGTGCAGATAAACCGTGACCTAAAAGGTTGCATAGGGTGAGGTCCGGTGGAGGGGCACTGCCTCCATGAACCTCCATGCAGCCAGTAATCTGACAGTTGTAAATCTATCCTTAGGGGCTTGATGAGGCGAAGTTAAATAGACATGTGTGATTACATCATTGGCCATTGGTGAGGCTCGGAGATTGGAGGTGGGACTAAAATCTCAAGGCTCCATTATTCCTTGGTCTTTCAGGTGATCAGCTCCCATCCAAAGCTCTCTGGATGGCTCTGGGTGCCAGTCCTCTCATTAACTTACAAAAGACACTGTTGTCACTCTAGAGATTCCAGTGATTTTAGAAACTTTGTCAACAACCAGGTTCGGAGATCAGATGTTAAAATAAAAGATTCTCCTGGCACCCCCATCTATAAGGACTTCAAGAGCTTTGTTGCAGAAACCAGGGGCAGAGACCAATGACTTTTCCTACTGTGTCACAATACCAACAACACAGAGAACCCTTCACTTGAGGGAGATGCCAGTCTTCCCCTGACTTCACCTCTGTGAACCCAAAGCCTCAGACATGCTCATTAGATGCTCTTGGTCACAGATTTAAGGGACAGCTATGGTAGAAATCTGAGATATCTTTGACTCTGTAGAACTCGCTCTTCACTCATGCTCAAGACATGCTCAGAGTAACAGGGTTAAAGTATAGAGTTGTAGTCCATTTACCTCTTTGAGCCTCTGTTTCTTTGTCTTCAAGAATTGAGTGTTAGAGCAGAGGGTTTCAATGGTCCCTCCCAGAGTCGTCACTCTCCATCTCCTTTCTCTGTGGGACTCAGACTGAGTGCAGACCTGAGTTTCTCTTCCTGCTATTGATAATTTTGGCCTCTGACAAGGAGGAGAACTGTGCTCCCATATTGCTTTGGCTCAGAAAGAATCACAGCTAACTGGCTTTTGGGTAGAGAATTAGGGGACTCCACAGCCTTAGAATTCACCCCATCAACTCCAGTCCTAGGATGCAGGCCAAGCTTATTGGAAATTTTAGGTCTAGATATCTCTTTTTCCTAACTGGCACAAAACAGGACTAAAGAGAATATAAATAACAACTAGAAAATGAAAGCTGTAAAAGAAAATGCTGGGCAAACCGTCTCTTCCCCACAGCTGCTCCTGCGTCCCTTGTCTGGTGACTGGGTTTTCTGCAGAATGACAGTTCAGGGGCTCACAGTGACTTACTAAGAAAGAGTCACCTGTAACTCTCCTGGTACTCCTGATCTCAAATCAGGTATCGGATGTGTACTGTAAATGAATCCTTCATTCTCAGTTTCCTACAGCACTTTCTAGTTAATATGAAGTGTTGCTAGAAGGCTCTAAAGAATGAAAAGAAATAACTCATAAAACTGATTTTTCTAAAGCATCTCAAAAGTTAGTGCACGTGATTCATTCTTAATTCTCCAGAGACTAGGATGTGATAATACTAGGGAGCCCCCTAGGTAAATAGTTTATCCAGTTGTAGCCTGGGAAATATTTAGAAAGTAAGGGAGCTGTTTTCTTACTGCTTTAGTGAATCCCATTTCTAGAGTTTCTTTGAGGTCAATTTGTCAAAAACTTGGCCCATTTCTTTTGTCATATGGGGGAGGGAGAGGTTGTAGAAGCGTATCTGTGAAGGAAGGGATGGTGACATAACATGGAATGAAACTAACTCATTTAACTCTTACTGTATAAGTGGTACCTTCCCACCAGTTTGTTCAGCTGTCCCATGTATAACTTGATGAAAGTGTTACCCCACAATTCTATAGAATTGGAAATGCAAAAAGAAGAAAAAATGCCTGCTCAGGCTCATAGGTTTGGTCCCAAGGTCTTTCCCTTCCTGGCTTTGCAATGAAAAAATCAATATCAAATCTAGTCATGTTGGCAAATACACGAGTTTGAAAAGGCTACAGTGAAACATTGAATGCACTAAAGTGCCAGAGTCTTAATGCCCACAAATATAGATTTATTACCTTTAGTGTTTGAGAATATTTATCTTTCCCTGGATTTCCTGTGGTTTTATATTTGTACACAAAGTATTTTACACGCATCTTTTAAAACTTGATCCGAGTAACCATATGCTAATTGGCTGGATAAATCAATTTTTCACTTTCTTGTACAAAGTAACTTCCCTGGTCCTTCTCAGGTTGAAGGATTGGGTTCTTGTTTTGTGTCCTATTTGCCTGACACTGAGACTGAATTCTCAGGAGACCCATAATGGAAGCAAAATACAGTCAAGCAATATGTGGTTAGTCTGATTCAATCAAGCCGGATGCCTTCTCATCTGTCATACCAGCCACTCCTGAGGTTTTTGGCTCAAGAAATTATTATGAAAATGGTTTCACATTTGCTGCCAATGGTGATGTTGCCTGCTTCCAACTTTGGGAAGGATATTTACAGTATTTCTATCAGTTTGAGTCATATCAGAGCAAAATCAAACTACCTCCACATCTAACTTATGCTGTGAAGCAATTCATTTATAGCGTGCAGGTCATGCAATGCTAGCTCTGATGTGTCCTGGTTATTTAGGGCTTTGGCAGCCTTAATAGCTTCGAATTACCTAATGGAAAATACATTTTGGAAATAGGAAATAGTAAACACTCTTTGCAAATAATTCCTACTGCGGTGTGGGATATCATATTGAAAAGGGAAAAAAGTTGTTGCTGCCCATTCAGAAGAATGCATACAGAATATTTTCTAAAATGGCTCATCAGATTGAAGGGGGAAATAACATTTACTGAGAGTGCTCTTCAAATTTTCACAATCCACTGAAACAAGCTTTATTATCCCAGCTTTACAAATGAGGAAATGGAGGTCAAAGGGTGAGGAGACTTGTTATCTTGAATGCATGAAGAAGGAATGAAACCTGTTTTCGCAGTTAAACAGAGCTCAAGCTGTGTCCTTTGCTCCTCCCTCCACCCCAGGAAACTGGAATTCTATCAGGTTTAATTTCCAATGCAAAAAAAACAAAGGAAAGGTTGGATGCCATGGTCTTTCTTGGGGAAAAATGGGGTTATGAACAGCTGAGGGTCTCTCTTTATCTATGGGTTGTTTGGCCTTTTTTTATCCCTCCCAGGCTTCATCATCTAGTCTATAAAAATGGGGACAATATCTCCACATTCACTTGGTTGTCCAGATCAATAATACAGGAGTAGGAAAACGTTATTAGCATGAGCACATCTGCAGAACTCTGTGCTTACCAGCCACCAAAGCAAATCCTGTAATCTCCAGCCTCATTTTTCCCCCTCTCCTTTTTCCTTGTAAATTGGGAAAATTTCTTTTTCTGCTTGGGAGAGAGGTTAAGCCAGTCAAGATAATGAAAGTCAAGAAAAAAGACAGATGAGGAGAGGAGGAGGGATTTCTGAGGGTTATGTGCAGTGAGGTTGGCTTTTTTAAAGTGAAGATCTGTGTCGAGTTAAACCATGTAGGATTTTGGATGCATGAGAAATGATCATTAAAACTAACAATCAGTGGTAACAGTAAATCAGCTTTTGGGTGGCATGCGCTTTGTCCTTTGCATGTATTCTCTCATTTAACCCATGGACGACCTCAGAAGCCCTGCATGTGTGTTCCTAGCACATGCTGGTTCCAGAGCCCTTGGCTTTGTTTCTGAGTCACAATGCAGTGCAGCTCCCTTCTTTTCCTCTGCTCCTGCTGGGAAGACATAGTAGCCCACAGGTGACTGAGCAGGGAGCATGGGCGACCTGTTGTTTTCTAGAGGTAAAGTAATTGCAATCCTAAAACAGGCCTGAATGAAGTGCTGCCACCAAGGCTTGTGCCTCTTTTCTGGTAGTTAAAAAATGCAATTGAAAAACTGTAAAGGAAGCGTGCAAGCATCTGGGAATCATGTCTACGCCCCTCACACAAAACACTACATTGAAGATGCTGGCCTCTAGGGTATGGGTTCCAGTTTAGGAAGCTCCCAATGGGAAAGGTTCCCTCAGGGGAAAGGCTCCTTTCTGTTGAGTCTGCTGTAGTCCTGCAAGTTTGTATCCTGAGCAGTTGAGATTGCCAGTGACTTAGACAGAGTGACAGTGTCAGCTGGTGACAGACATGGAAAAAATTCCACTCAGGATCCCAACCTGGACCCCAGAGAACCTGGAAAAGGGGACAGACCCGAGAATGGATCTGGGAAGTCTATGCTACCAATGGCAAAGGGCTGTGTTTCTAAATATATTTATATTGAGGGCTCAGCTGGCCATACTCTCATATCCTAGACAGTCTGGTGGGTCTGTGGTTTAGCGCAAGGCCTCTGAAATTACCGGGATGGGCTCAAATCTGGCTGTATCATTCACTGGTAATCATGTGCCTTTGGCAAGTTCTGTGATCTCTCTAGTTCTCACTTTCTGTGATTGTAAAATACGGTTACTAATAGTCTGATCTTTATACATCACTTGATTCAATAAAGCAACCTAAGGATATTGCATATGAGGTTGCCTGCCATTTAGTTAATGCTTAATAAATGTCAGCTCTGATGATATTTATGTGAAGTTTCTCCTGTTTATATTAATTATGCTGGCTGCAATGTATTAAAAGCAGCCTTAAATTTGTGGACTTATATTAGCATTTCCTAAATACATCTATCAGCTTGTATCTCACTATGCCCTGAGAAGCAGTTGGGTAAGACAGGTGAGGAAATAGACAGAGGAGGGCAAGTTACTTGCCTGTGTGCCCCAGCTGGTAAATGGCAAAGCCAAGAACCTGAGTCCCATCCCAGGCTTTTCCCACTCTGCTGTGTTAATCTCTAAAATAATTTCCCCTTGTTGGCTTCTGCATAATATAAGGATGCTCAGCCCATTTCTCTCTGTAGTAGGCAGACCCATGCAAGGTGATGCAGCCCCTGCAGGAAAATACAGGAGAACCTGTATGGGTGATTTGGGAGACCAGCAGCCTGGTGACAGAAAGGTTCTATGGCTAAAGGGAATCTCAGGCCACTCTGAGACTTTGTGTCTATACTGTTGAAAAGGGTAGGACACTGGCCAGGAACCCATTTCTTTAACCTAACCCTAAGAGTGTTCTGATATAGGGGTTGTTGTTGAGCTGGCCTGGCCTTGCAGTCTTCACAAAGATGTCAAGGAAGTTTTTGAACATAGCTAGTGGTTCTGCTAGAGAAACTGCAAATGATGGCACTGCAGTGTTGGCCTTCAGTCCCTATGTTGCTCAGCAGCGTGAGTTACCTGTGTGTTTTCTGGTCTAGCTGTTTACTCCTCTTGCCTTGGCCACTTGTGAGATATTTGGTGCACTGACTCGCCTTTACATCTTCCTGTTCCTACTTACCCTATGGTGGCAGAAATCGTGCTTTTCTCATAGAGCTGTGGTGATAACTCAATAAATTAATGCATACAGAATGCTTACAACCTTGTCAAGCACATGTGAGTGCTATGGAAAGCAGAGTGAACTGTTAGTTTGTTCCTTTTACTTAACTTTTTCTCCCTAGTGACGAGCCCTGACTTGGCTGGTACAGAGCTGGGACTCAGTCTATCCTCCTAACAACTAAGAAGTATTGTTTAGCCTTCAGCAGAGACTATGGTTGGACCATATGTCTTCTTCAGAACTGACACCCGGAACCCATGTTTCAGGAGCTCAGGGCACAGGGACACTTGTCAATACAACACCAGCTGGGAGAACTACTGTATACCAAGTACATAGTCCTGCTGTGCCCTCTCCCTCCATCCCAGGATGATTCATAGCTGCCAAGAGTGTAACTTTTTCATCTCAGAGCCATGGAGGTGAAAGCTGCATGCCAGCCTGTGTAATGTAGTCAGTCATTTCCTGTGAACTACTGACTGGTCCTTGCTTGAACACTCTCAGGGCTGGGGAGCTCACTACTTACAGGGAACACAGCTCTTTTGAAGAGGAGAAAAGTCTTTCTGTATGGAGATGTAATTGGCTGCTTCATACTTTGCACTTATATGTTTTTTTTCTTTATTCTGAAACCAAGCAGGAAAAAAATGGGCAAATCTTATTATACCCAGTAACCACTGACTAATTCATTCTTCCCAAGTACTGTGCCAAGTACTGTGCTATGTACAAGAAACACAGTAGTGAATGAAAAAGGTATTGCCCCATCAGTCCTCTGAATGCATAGGCAGAAGACAAACACACAAACAAGCAAGAGCATCATTGAACATAAGAAAATTGTTGTGAAGAACAAATAGGGTACAATAATGAGAAACAAATCATCTTCTTTGTTGTAATTGGGATTAGCCGTTTTTAGGAGGAAATGTTTTCAGTGCATCTTGATGAAAATGAGGGAACCAGCCAAGCACAGGAAGGAGTGAAAGTTCCTGCAGAAGAAACCACTTGTGTGGCTGTGAGGTGGTACAGTCTATGCACAGTTGAGGATCAGAGGTAGGTGGGTGCACCCAGAATGTTCTGAGGGAGGGGAGAGTAGTGGAGTGTGAAAAAGAGCTGGCATAAGCCTGCTGTGCTTTGGACTTTATTGACAAGGCAATGAATCCATTAAATGCACTCAGTGACAACTCTGGATAGAGCCTGAATTTGGCAGAGTAAGAGAGTGCCCTAAGATTAGAAGGGAGGCTAGTTGGAAGGCTAGTTGTGATGCTGCAAGTGAGCAGAGGATGACTTAGGAGTGTAAGAGAAGAGGGAAGGATTTGGGGTATCTTCCGAGGGCGAAATGCATGATGCAAGGTGATGTGTTGCACAAGAGAATGAGAGGAAAAGGGAACTTTAGAATGGCTCCTCAGTGCCCTCAAGGATGCATGAAGGTTTTGAAGTTTTATTCAGTCAATTTTATAAAACACTCCGCTAGTTTGTAGCCTATCGTGTTTCTGACTGGGTAGCACTAATAATATTCAGAATACAATTTAACTGATATTAGTGTCAAAAGTTTAGTAAGCTAAACTTTAGTGCTTAAAGCTTTGTAGTTGTAATAGTACTCAGTGCTTCATAACAAAACAAGTGTCAAGGGTAGTTCTTTCCATTTTACAGAGGAGAAAACCGAGGCTTGAGTTGGTTGAGTAACCAGCCCAGGTACGTGAAACAAATGCAAAATGTAGGATTTAAATCCAAATCTGGAAGAATCCAAGGTATATACTTTTCCTGTCTCAGTTTTTTCATGTTCAGAATTTTACTTGCTCCTCCCTTTGCAAGGGGCAGACATCATTAATTCACATCACTTATGAGGGATTTTCCACAACGTCCCTCCAATCAGCCTGATTAATTTATGAAGAAGAGGCAGTTATGCAAGAGTGACATTGCTTCTAATCTAAGTGGTTTCTTGTTTACACATACAACATGAGAAAGCACCCTAGAAATCAAAAAGTTATAAGCAGGTAGAGTAAATAACTTCTGTTGATGACTTGGTGAGATACTTTAAATTCATCTACACAGCATCATATGCAAAGTTCTTGAGGATTTGAGAGAGAAAACGATTTTCTCATTTAGTTAAAATGTGAATTACCTTTCAGGTAAACATGATAATGCTACCATAAGGGGGAAAAATGTAAAGAGCAGTACTGACAGGAAGATCATATTCTGAGCATCAGTCATGAAACATAGCTCCACAGGGCTTTTCCCAGGGAGTTAACAGCAAAATTCTCAGGCTCAGAATATGTTCACTGTCCCTTGGCTTCATGAGATTAAGTTTCTGCCTTTTGCCTTGCCACCTTGATTTTGGGAACTGTTCTCATCACAGGTGGTGGTTGAGAATGAAGCTCTCCTGAACCTCATCAGTGAAGGTATCAGATCAGGCGTCACTTTTCCTTTGATGACAAGGCTAAACCATCATTTGGGGCATACAAAATCACGCTTGGACTGCCAGTGGCACAAAAGTGATCCAGATCATTAGCTGTGTCCATGGTGTCAGTTATCTTACCTAGAGCTTTGTAAGGCAGGCTGCCATCAATTATTCGTTAAACCAAGGTAATCATTAGCTTCAATGAGCTTTCTTTAAGGGTAATGTACTAATTAAGCATAAAATGGCTTGAAAAAGCTTAACTATCATCATTTCTTAGAATAACTCAAACCTTGGCTAAGAAGGTTGACTTTCACCTTTGTGTAAAAAGCAATCAACATTTAATTAGTCGAGTACTTTGATTTGTTGATTAAAGCACATCGAGAACCTGAATATGTATGATGTTCTTAAAGCAACATATTCAGATCTGTGGTCGCTTTTCTGAAGCTGCATGTCCAGTGAGTTTAAAAGGCTCACAATGAATATGGATGTTAGTGATTATTTATAGAATAACTCTTCTATTCCCATCCTTAGCATTTACAAAGTTATTTTTGAGTTTACTGTGACCTGATTTTTAATTCCAGGGAAAGAATGCTTTGCTGTTATTTTCCTTTTCAAAATCTGAATAACTCAAATGAAGGAGACATCTCAGCCTATGAGCATCTAACTCACTCATTTATAAAGCGAGAGAATGATTTTTGAACTCAGATAAAGACTCTAAAGTGCTATTCAACACTTTTTTATTTATTGGCTCTCCTGGAAGCATTTATGTATGCTGGGAACTGTAAGAAATTGATGTGCCATGGCATTTATGTATTTGTGCCTACATCTATATCAGGATACATAAAATCTGGTCCCAAGTAAACTTGAATACCAGCTTGTCCTGGGCATTTTTCTGACTTCTCTGGTTTGTTATGTTATATGGATCTTTCTGGGCTTATCTTTATTTTCAATAGGAGAACTTTTTTAAAAATACATTCATATGAGATGAACTTGTATATTCACATGGTGTTTTGCCCAGATTATGAAAAAATAGACAAACTACACCTTCTCCCACTGCTTCTTTCTTGTAGTGTTTCCCTTCTCCCCATTCTGTAACTTGCTTTTCCTTTGTTAGGGTTGCAAGTCATAAGAATTTGCTGGAGCCATCAGGGTCTTGATTTGTCATTAGAGACTGAGTCAGAGAAACAGGATTATTTGGAAATGATGGCATCCAGTGACACAAAGCAAATCCTCTGCTCAGATGATTGGCGACATACTGTTCTTTGGCATCCTTGAGTGTCTCTGTGCAGTGGTGTGCTCAAGCATGTGCTAAAGCTATTGGCCCGGGAGCCCAGGTCCCAGTCCACATCTGGGCCTCCAGCGGGGTAAGAGCTGAATGGCTTACAGTGATGCACTTTCAGTCATGTGGGTTTTCTCTGTGCCACCCCCCTCCCCAACACCACCATCATGGGATGGAGCTGGCTGCTTTTTCAGTAAGGTTCTTTGGAGCTGACGGAGAGTGGATGCTATGAGAACAATGAAGAAGACACAGTGTGTACTATGTATTGTAGTCTATCCAAATCAGGATTAAGTGGCCTTTCTCAGTGGGCTAAGGATAATTACTTGGTTTCTCTTTCTTTTTTTTCTAGGGGAATGTTTATGGCGCCTTGTTCAAATGAAGTGTGTACATGAGATATTTTCAAAAGTTAACATTGAAATTGGCACGAGGGCCTGGATTAAGTCCCAAATATGGCATCTCTGGGACTTAGTTAATAAGGTTCTGTTTATATTAGCAGGGAGAATATTAAAAATTTCCCCAAAACAGCTTGAAATGTTACAGCAGCTTTGTTTCTGAGGCATAGCAGGAATGAAGCACATTATTAATTTAGAGAGAGCTGGGTAAAGCAGTCCTCCTCCCCCCTTAGAATTTAATGATGAAAATGGGTATTTGTGAAATTGACTGAATGCTCATTGGGGTATGCTTATTAAAATCTTAACATCATTTCTGAGTTGTGTAGCAGGTTCATTATCAGCTGTGATCTTATTAAGACTGTTTTGTTTTGTAATCACATTCCATTCGTGAGGCCCCTAGACATACACATACTCCTCTACCAATCTGGCCCTTCCCATCTCTTCTGTTGAGATGAAATAATACTTTTCCTTTTCTGTCCATCACACACTTCACTTAGGTCTCACTCAGTGTTAGTCATTGTCTGCCGGATGCCTTTATCCCTTCCTGGCTAACTCAACAGAACACTTGCTTTGATGTTGATATTGATATTGATGTTATATTCTCTTTCTCCAAGATACTCCATTTTGAAGGTGCCAGTGGAAAACTCTTCCTCTGCATTATAAAACAGAGTGGGCCTTTTAAAAATCTCATTTCTACTGGTAACATCACTATCTCAATGCCACAATTCACATCTACATTGTCGTAAGTGGAGGCCTCCTTATAGAACAGATTATCATTTCTAATTCCAACTTGGGGCAAGTTTTTTAACTACTCTAAGCCCCCATCTCTTTTTTATTTATAAAGGGGTTCATCATCTATCCATCTGTCCATTCATGGACAGTAGCTATTAAGAACCTGCTACAAGCTGGACACTGTGCTAGTACTACAGATACAACAGAAGGCAGACACAGTGGCTGGAGTGGTAGAGCTTAGATTCTGGTAAGGAGGAGACATCTAAGCTTAGTAAAAAGTAGGATGTGGAGATTGTTAATGTTAGGATGAAAAAGAAAAAGAAATGAAGCCACAAAAGGAAGTCTAAAGGGTGGATTTGACATTTTGTTTTGTGGGTAGAACTGACATTTTAGATGGAGACAAGGAAGGCCTCACCAGGAAGGTTACAGTGAGGAAAGACCTGAAGCAAATGAGGATTCAGACCAAAGGACCCCTGGGGAGAGGGAGTGGCAGATACAGAGACTGAAAAAGGGAATGTGTGTGGCACATCTTAGGAATCCTGAAACCTCTAGGGGACAGTGAACAGTGGAGAAAGTGCCTTGCAATGAGAAAAGAGAGGCTGTGGGGCCATAATGACACAGTAAGGACTTTTTACTCTGAGTAGGATGGTGAGATCACTCTGCCTACTCTTCTGAGACATTCTAAAGGGAATACAATGAAAGAAGTGGTAAGACTATTTAGCAGGTTTGCTATAGTACAGGCCAGGAGTGCTGGAGGCTGGGCCCACGGTGATGTGGGGTTGTGGCAGGAGAAGCATGTTGGAGGGAAAGGTTTGGTGTCCATTTAAGGATATAATAAAGGTCCAAGAGTTGATAGTTGAGAATACTGGTCTGAATATCAGGCTCAGTTGAACTTGTAAGCATTTGGGAATCAGCATCCTGTAGTTGGTGCTTAGGACTATGATGTTGGATGTGATCTCTTTGGATGTGAATTTGGGAAGAAAAGCAGAGCAAAGCTGGAACCTTTAGCATTCAGAAGCTGGGAAAATAAGGAGGCAGCAATAGAATAGGAGATTGCTAGAGAGAAGGAAGAAAATTGTGATTATATGGAGTCCTGGAAGGTAACTAAAGAGTGTATCCAAGGGAACAGAGGCGAAGTGGGATAAACTGATAGATCCAGTCAGGCTAGGACACAGCTGATGAGGCCACAGGGAGCGAGGGCCATCCTTGATGTTGGTCAACACTTTGCTCAGTACACTGGCTCCGCAGTGGCTCATGCAGCCTGGGAGGCTCTTTTCTACCCAGCTAGGTTTTAAAGAACGTATGCAGAGAGCAAAAACTGTGGTATGAAAGAGAATTTATGAGGTGAGAAGGGTAATTGCTGACTGAGTGGCATTATGATAACAGAGACATATGCCAGATAGATGTCCTGTCCTGGGCTGTGGGAGTTTTGCTTTAATGTGTAGTCTGGTTCGGTGACAGGTCAGTCAACCACAGTAAGGCGGCAACACCCTGTGTTCCTCTGAGTCACAGTGTGACAGGGACTGCTGACTCAAGCTCTGAGGAAGAAGAGTTGCTTCCCCCTTTGAATAGAAAGAAAGGAAGTGGTAGGCAGAGCATTGCACTCAAACTGGGAAGTCAGAAGCCATCCTGGATAGTTGTTGGGAGACCTTTGTCATGTGGTTACCACAAAAGGAATTACTCTACAGATGGTGCTGAAAGACTTCGAAAGACGCTTTGAGGTAGATAGTCATTCCATGCCGACCATCAAATTGCATTTATGGAACTGCTGAGGATTCAGGAGAGCTGTGTGTGTGTGTGTGTGTGTGTGTGTGTGTGTATATATATATAAATGAGAACAAGTAACACAAGGAAACATGGTTTAATGGTCATCTACCTGTACTAACAGTAGGTCTTAAAATTAAAATGATTTGGCTACACTAACATTCAATATTATCTCTCAGATCTTTTGCAAATGGGGAGAAGACTAACAGATAGAAGAGGTAAGAAAAGGGGATGAAAATAGAACTCAGATGTGTCATGTACATGTACCCGGTACACAATGAGTGTAATTATTATGTACCAAAACCATGTAATAATTAAAAAAGAAAAAAATCCCAAACAGAAAATATTATCTGTCAGAAATCAAACAAATCAAAACATACAAATTTAGAAAAATATTACCACATATAAGTCAAAGAAACTGTTGCTGTAATACGTGAAAATCACTTACTTCTATGTAAAGACATTAGTAAAAACATTTTTAAAAGAAATGTAGGCAATTAACTTGAAAAAGTGTACAATTTAATTGACATTCAGAATAAATGTGAAATGAATCAACATACATCTGTGTACTCTTAGCCAACATTTTATAATTAGATGTTTACTGTCCTTTTCCCTAGTAGCTGTCTATTCATATAGCAAGCACTCTGCACTACCATTATATGAGGTATTATATAATCTTTTACATAATGTTTTAATAATTATATAAAATAAAACAGTGTGACAGTTTATTTTGTATGACCAAAATTTAGTTACAACTATTGATACAAACTTAGGTAAAAGCACTCTAAAATGTTTGTGGGCCATAGTATTATAGATTATTTTACCTTTCTTGTTTTTGTATAACTTTCGTTACAATTTCAGTGAGCATGATGCATGTAATAATGCTTACAGAGTCCTTACAATGTGCCAGGAACTTTATCAAGAACTTTATATCAAAAATACATAATGCAGATTATTTTACTTAATTTTCACAGCAGGCTATAACTTCATAAATACTGATATCCCTATTTAATGGCTATAAAAGATGAAGTCAGGGAGTTAAGTAACTTGCTCACGGTCGAACAGCTGCTAAAAAAATGGAGTTGAATTTGAACTCACTTGATGTTTCTTATCTCCTTCTCCATATTGCCTGTCAATGAAAATGCATCACTGTGTTAATCACAGAAGAAGAAACTTTATAGTGTGTTATATTCCCAAACTTGAGTTTTAAGATTTTCTACTTTTATAGAGAAGTGCTATGAAGTAGTACTTCCTAATAGGAGCTAGGTTTTCTGATCTGTTCTGTGGCAGCCACGCCACACACATTATCTCATTTAATCCTTACGGGAGCCTAGGGAGGTAGATACTATGATGTACCCTGATTTCATGCATGAGGAAACTTACCCAGAGTGTCACAGACTTGTCTGCAGTCACATAGCCTGTATATAGTAGGACAGGGGTTCATAGCTGTGCTTCTTTTCAGAGCAGGTACCCTCAGGTCACATTTCCCTCCGGAGGATCTCGGTTTTTCTCTTTTCAGTGGTGTCAAATCAAGCAGACACCAACAGCTTATACAGGATAGTCACTCTTTGTGACAGGAAAGGACTTTGGAGATATCGCATATGCAAAATCCAGAGCAGATTTTGTTTGTCAGATTGGGGAAGATTCATGCTCACATAGCTTCTATTAACCCCTGAGAACCAGTGACTTCCCACAGTGCTCAGAGGGTGTAAGAGCCTGATGGGCTTGTTAGTACCAAGGCTGCACTAGGGTATCCTGACTATTTTATTCTTTTTGGGTCACAGGGAAACATCGGTCACCTTACCTGACTGGATGCCTCCAGTCGAGCTGAGGTGTCTTTGCTATTCTCATTGCTGGATGTCAGTTTTCTTGAAGCTACCGAGGATGTGGGTCATCACATTAACTAGACTAGCTGTCGCAAGCTCCTGGATGATAGGCCGGTGTCTCAACAAATATCCGTTAAGCTTACATTCTCTGCCAGCGTCCTGCTGAGTACAGGCCACACACCTGTGACAGTGACAAGCACAGTTGTTGCCCTCCTGGGACTTCTAGTTTAGGAGGGAGATGTGTTTATCAAGTGAGTACATGTATACATGTAAATTCTAAACAGTGCTCTGTTGAGGGACACTTTCATGGGGTTCTGGGGGATGCACACAATTTTGCAACTTTGCTGCCATCTGGAGTGCTGACACCTGCCTCCCTGGCTTGGATAAGCCTGTATGGCCATCTCTGGAAGTAGATTATCTTTGGTAATATGACAGATTTACCATGTTCTCATATTTATCTTCTTATTTCCTAACACAGGGACACTGAGTCTGACTTGGCTGAGTCATTTGACTTTGTCATGGGCAGTTTGAATGTTGAATGACCTAAGTTCACAAGTCTGGAACAATGCGCTGTCCCGTGGACTCAGGCTTTAGGCTGATCTAACTTAGTGTCTTGCCTGGGCTTCACCCTTCACAGCTCACTTGCGTGTCTTCCTCTGCTTAGTTGTTGGTTGGCTCTGAGGCCTAATTTCATGGAAGTCTGTGTATTTTGTGAAGATATCTTAAATATATTGACACCAGGGAAATACACAGCCCTGAAAGGTAAAATAGTCACTTTGCATATATCAAGGTGAGCTGGCTGCGGAGTGCTTGAGAGAACATCTTCCCTGGAACCCAGATCAAATAATAAGGAATCCTTAAAGGTAGATCCGTCGTTAAAACTTGGAGAGGACTGTTGGAAATGTGCACACTTATGCTATGCTTCTAGTGAAGGGGCATTGAAAGGATGGACTGAAGCAGTTTATTTATCTGGCACTAAGAGAGTCATTTTACATGGTTAGAGTGAAAAGGAAACAAAAGAAGCGATGGAGAGCCTCTTGCTACCATACGTAGTGAACTCAATCACTGAAGACTCTGCCTGGCTATTCTCTTTCCTCCTCTGCATGTTAGATAGAGCGGGAAGCTGAACAGAATCAGGGAGACCTTGTGGCTGCTCTCATTGTGTTTAACGCGAAGCCTGATGAGGACTAGGGTCCTTTGTGTTGCTAGGCGAGGTGGTAGCTCCCTTTCTCAATGAGCTAGGCTGGAAGTGGAGAAGATAGCTGTCAGGTCAAGAGATGGCATTTGTAGAAGGATCAAATGTGATCCTTTGCTGAGCTGTAATTTTCTTTGGAACATGGGAGGAGAGAGGAGCTTCAGAGTAAGAAGTACCTTGCTAGAAGGCAGTCCTCAAAGGACCTGGGTGAGGAGCATGGATCTTATATTGGATAGGGAGCAGTGGAGGTTTTGGGAGGAAGTGAGGAAGGGAGGAAGACATAGCTCTCCTTGGTCAATTAAGAAAGGGCAGGACTGTCCACACATCTCTGTGCCCAGTATTGAGCCTTACTGGGCCGAGTCCAAAGAAAACAAGGACCAGTGTCCTTGCCAATCCCTCTGTCCTTGGCCTTCGATGCTTTACATCTGCTAAACTCTGTAGAATTGCTGCAGATACATGAGCAGGGCACACATGTTCTCATTTTCTAGGCCCTTGTAGAGCTGTTGCCTGTGATGGGTGCACTCTTCCACTGCTTTGCTCTAGACCAGTGGTGGCGAATCTAAGGTACATGTGTTGCAGTGCCTCTTTGTCATCATTGAAAACTCTTAAGTGTTCACCATAATTGGTCCAGACAGTTGATCAATACTTAGTATCTCATTAACAAACGTCAGTGATCACGGCCCTGTTGCTGTTGCTTTCCTTTCAGTGAGGAAGAAATGATTGTTGAATTTGCGTGCATGAAGGAAGAAAAGTTGTCATTGCACCCATCTCTTTCCCCATCTGTGCTAGTCTGAAGCAGGACCATTGGCATAGCAGGTGAACTGATATGCCAAGATGCTGAACAGCTTTAAATGAGCAATTAAATTCTTTCTCATTTTGCCAGAAGAGTGAAGTGTGCACTGTGGGGTGGGATTGGAATGGGGGCGAGCAGGTAAAAATACTGCTCAGGGGCCTCAGTGCTTCCTAGAGGGGAGGACAGCAGACCTACAGCCACTGGGGGGCTGGAGTGGCCTCATACAGTTTCAATGTCATCTCTCACCCATTCTAATTTCCACAGTATTAAATCTGCCTTTCCTAACATATCATTAAAGGGAAATAAGTTACCAGGGCCCTGTACCTATAGCCCTTTGTGTTATTACCGCTAATGTAACTTCTCAGGGGCAGCCAGGCACTGTTCATATTTCATAGTCATTTGCACCCCCAAAGCTATATTGAGCTATCAAGTATTCCTAGACACCATCCAGGCCTCCCATTTTTCTCTGCTGGTTGTACCCGAAGGTTTGAGGGCAGAATTAAGCAATGGCTGCATTACCACTTGGGCTTCAGTTCTGTCCTTTCCATCCCTTCTCTAATTGGGTTATTTTATCAAAGGCAGGCGCCAGACATAGCTTACAAAAGAATTCTCATGATGTCCTATGGCAACAGCCCATTATGGGTCTGGAGAGATGTCTGTATCCCACTTTGTTTGCTAGGAAATGGTGCTGGGGGTTGGTTGGCTCTGCACTGATCCCTGGAGTGGTAGATGTTTCTTACCCACTGCCTTCCACCTGCTCCAGGACCTCTATACACAGTTAGTATAAGAAAAGTAGATGTCAGAATATTGTCCCCCCTCCCATCATCTTCCACCTCCTCTTGATACCCCATTAACACCGAGGATTTGGGACTGAGTCTGTCCACTTCTCATCATCCCTGCCACCATCTCCTGTTGGGACTAGTGCTCCTAAGTGGTTTGCCTATTTTCCTCTTGCCCTTTCCCTCCCAGTCCATTTGCCACACAACCATTTGTTCTTTATAACTCAGCTCTTTAAGAATACATCTCTGTCTACCTCTCAGCTTTACCATAGACATAGCAACTTTACACCTTTTACACAAAGAAACAAAACTACAGATTGCTTAATGAAAACCCCTGTCTTAGTTACTTTTCACTCTTGGCTGAGACAAAATACCTGATGCCCAAAGTTGGGAAAGGAAAGGTTTATTTCTTAAAGTTTTTTGAGGTTTCAGTCCATACTCAGTTGGCTCCAAGGCAGGGTGGCATGGCGGGCCTGCAGTTCATGGCAGCTGCAAACAGCAAGCAGGACCGGCAAGAGAGCGAGAGACACACCTTCTTCCTGCCATTACATCACATCCTGGCTCCACCCCTAGGAGGGGTGTAGCACTGACACCACCAATCCAAGCACTAGACAATGAACCAGTCACAAATGCACAATGCAAATACATGAGGCCTGGGGGCCACCGACATAAACCATGACAACCCCATATGACCTTCCCAGATATCATCCCCTTCCTTATTTTCCAGAGGTAACCAGAGCCCTGAATTTGGTGTTTGCCATGGTAGGTATGCCTGTAAGTGAGCTTCAATACCGTTGTTTTTCCTGTATTAAACCTCATATAAATTGTATCACATTATATTTCATTTCTCAATGTATTTTCAAGGTTTATCTGTGTTGATTCATGTATTGCTACTAGTTCTCTTTAGCTACTCTGTGGTGTCTGTTGTATACACACTTTATCTGTCCATCCTTATAGTCACAGATTTTGAGCTATCTTTCTTCAATATAAATCAGATCATGTTTCTCCCTTGCTAACAGCTCTTCTGCAGTCTGGTTGGGAGCCCGCACAGCCTTGCTTTGCTGTGCCTATGCTAGTGACTGCACAGTCCAGTGCACACAGACATCGGGTAAGGAGCTTTGGCAGCCTCGGACCAGGAAGGGCTCCTTCTAGCTTAGGCTGTCTCCACATTCTCACACCCTCCACACACATTTCTATCTGGTTATGGCTGCTCATGACCAGTGATTAACAAATCACAACAGATTCTCTTGTACTGGGGTTTGAGATCTACAGAGCTGGGGTGATCCTCCCTTACCGTGTTTCACACTGCATCTGGTTTTAACCGCACAACTCACTCTTCCCATGGTCTCACTATGCAGCATGCAACCCTGGGAAGAAGTCTCTCTGTCTTGTTTTTCATACTAGTTTTTGGTCATTCCTTTCATATATCTGTTATGGAAGGACAGATGGTGAGTTTGTGGGATTCTTGCATGCAGGTACTGGGAATTTGCTCGTACTAGGCATGAGCACCTCAGGTATAAGACTTGTGGGCCTTTGGCACTGTTTTCCCAGAATGACTTTCCACTCATCTGTATCTCCAGTGACCTTGTACAAAGGCGGGGAAGTTTGCCGTGATGTATGTATAAAGCCAGTTCATGTCTGTTCTACCTGTTAGATCATTGGCGCTGTCTGGATACTGGAAGGGTTTGGTTCACCTGTTGGCACTACAAGTCATGTTTTACAGTCTTTGAAAAAGAAATGTGATTAATACAAAGCTTTTGGATCATTAGATAAAACCTAGGCTGTTTCCAACAAATGTTTCTATATATCAGATCCAAGTAGGTCAGACTTCTTAGCATAGCCTCAAAATATATGTCATGCCCTAGGATCCTCTCCAAGAATGCTCTTTTAAAATTGTATTTATTTATCTGTTTATTTATTATTTATATTGTGGAGCAGGCCTTCTCTGGACTCCAGTAAGTATGAAATTCTGTGGTTTGCTGATGAAGGATTGTGAAAAAGGGGTATGTAAAGGAAATTTGATGTTAAATCAGGACTTCCTCTGTGTTTTGATGCTGCCTGTTAACTTATTTTTTGTCATAAAACCCTTTTGCAAGACTGTTTTATAGTTTTTACAATTTTATAGAAGAGGCAATGCTTGAATAACTCACTCAAGATCACATAGCCAGGGAAAATTGGAGTCTGCCTTCCCATCTGTCCCATGGGTCCTGTTCCCTCTGTGACCTGCAGACATTCGTGTAGTCATAACAGTGACCACACTGAAAGGAATGGGTATGATGGAGGTATGTAGGTGGCTCCAATCCACTAAGGCTGATGTCCTTATAAGAAAAGACTGGGACATTGGCATAGAGAAAAGATCATGTAAATGTGAAGATGACCATCTAGAAGCCAACAAGAGAGACCTCAGAAGAAACCAGCCCTGGTAACACTTTGAACTGATTTCTAACTTTGAGAGTTGTAAGAAAATTATTGTTTAAGCAGAAAAAAAAAGAAAATGGATGTTAGGTTTGGCAGAACCAAGGGGCAAGCGAGTTGGGGGCAGGTGTAAGATGAGGAAGAATGAGGTCCCATTGTGAGGATATTGAACCCCAAAATGAGAATGTATCTGGGAGGCCAGCAGCTTTTATCCTTTTGTCTGCTCTGCTCCAAGTGATCCAGGATATCCTTTGAACTCGCCTCTGCTAATGCTCCCCTAGTAGAATCCTAATTCCTCCTCTTTAAACTGCAAATAAGAACGAGGGTCGTTCTCAGATAGTCTTGTATCTGCTCTAAGATTCAGAAAGATGACTGTATTAGTATTCTCCGGAGAAACAGGGTGATGTGTCCAAGAGCACATATTCATTAGATGAGCATTTGCTTGTTTATTTGTGTGTTTATTTATTTATTAAGTGGGCTCACAGAGGCTAAAATGTTTCACAGTACCCAGATTCACATTGAAGACCCATATAAGTTAGTAAAATTTTAGTTTAAGGAGCCCAAAATCTCAAAACTGGGATGCTGGAAGCCCAAGACCCCCAGAGAGCCATGGGTGCAAGTCCCAGAGTCTAATGATTTAAAACCCTAGACTCTGATGGCTAAAAGGAACAGCAGAAGAAAACCTTCCAGCTTTGGGAGGAAGAATCAGAGAGTTTCTCCTTCCAATTTCCTATTCTAGCCAGGGTTTTTGCCTAAGGGTAGTGCCATCCACAAGGAAGGCAGATCTTTCCCACTAAGTTTGCTGGTCTGTATAACAGTCTTCTCTGGAGAAAACCACACGGACACACCCAGAAGTATGAGAAATGTGCTTTACATGTTTACTAGGTATCCCTCAATCCAGTCAATTTGGTATCTATTTCTGTTTCTTGCATTGCACTTCTCCAAAATGAAGGCAGCAACAAGATCATGGTTGCACATAGCTTGATACGAGTATTCTGTATACAACCAAAAATACACTAACTCCCCCCCTAGAAGCAGAAGAAAATTCTTGAGTGATGCTTACTTTTTTATATTCTATAATTTAATTGCTATCATAGAAATTTAATAATATTTTAATCCTGATAATATATCTTAGGTGGCAAAGAAATGAAAGTAAATATATCTGTGTGTATATATACATACATGCACTTATTTTTAACACAATAGGGAGGAACTACTCATAAGAATTATAGTCTTTGTTTCTGTCACTGCGAACACATTCATAGCTGGTGTTTATAACTGTCTTCTGCTACTCAGTCTGTAGTCCCTGTGCCTTCCTCAGGAAGTATCTTGATGGGTTCTGGTTCTTCACCTAGTAGATGGCCCATACCTTCATTCCTGAGGGTCTGGACCATTAGTAATCCTGTTTGGACTTGTTCAATATAGTTTCCCATTGACTCTAATCACAGGACATGCAATTCTAAAAGTTGCTCTAAGAGTTCACCTGCATTCTAGAATACTCTCTCTTATCTGCTTTGTGGAGTAATAGTTCAATTTCCCTTTGGTGGTGTGGATCCGTCACCCAGTCAATACCATAATTCCCTTCTTGGCTGATTGATTCAGAGCCATTGGGACTCAGAGCCAAAGTGGCGAAGCGGCAATCTTGACTCCCACTTCATTGGAAATGTTGTTCCCCCAGTAGAAGCATCCCCACTCCCTGGCACTAAGACTTCTAGACCAGTAATGCCTAAGGTTGTGTGAACAGAAAATAAAAATTTTGCCAGTGGGTTGCTAGGCTAAGATGATAGTTCCAGTTGACATTTCCATCCCTTGATTTCTAAACCCATGAATCCTGGTTATGGAAAAAACCACTGTATAGTAGAGATGAATTCACTCCATATACAGCCTTCTGGAGAATCTTGCCTCAATAGGACAAGGCTTTGTCATGCAGTTGGTACTGCAAATGCATCTTTAAAAGGCCATTCTACTGTTCTGTGAAGATAGCTGCTTCCCAGTAGTGGTGAGCATAAGACCAGCAAATCCCTTGAACATGGGCCCATTGCTGCCATGAAGTGAGTTTGCTAGCCAGAAGCAGTGCTGTGCTGGATACCATCATGGTGGAGAAAGCACTCTGTAAGTCCACTGATAGCAGCTTTGACAGAAGCGTTAAATGGAGGAAAGGCAATGAACATCCAGAGTAAGTGCATGTTCTGGTAGGGACAATATGTTACCTGTCCCATGATGGAACTGGCCCAGTGTAATTGACCTTTCTGACCCAGCAAATGGGATGGCATCAAGTGATAGTAAGAGTTGCATCTTCCCAAGACCCATGACTTCTGTCCATCTGCTGTTGTCTTACAGAATTTGAGGAATGTTATTATCTAGTCCAGTTTGCTCCAGACATTTGAGGATATTTACATGGAGTATAGTTGAATCTTTCCAAAGTGATGCTACTGACAACAGGTGCAATCCAAAATATTAGTTGGAGCAGGAGCAGTTTTGTTCATTCTGTGGCTGTCCAGTCACTGCAGCAGTTCCAGCCTGAGGGGCCTTGTGGGGGAAGGGTCACTGACAAAAATGTTCTGCACCACTCACTACTTCTGTGTGAACCTCAATATTCTCTCTCCATAGACTCTTTCATGAAGGCTGGTCTAAAAGCAAAGAAAGTACAGCAGAAAATAGCTGAAGCAAGGGGAGGGTGGGGAGGGAGGTTGTAGACCGGAGGAGCTGTCTTGCTAAAGATTGTGTGATTCAAGGCAGGTCAGCTGCTCCATTTGAAAATCTGAACTGAGGGAGGCTTTGTGCTTGTAGGGACAGGGACTTTATGGATTATCAATAATCACCTCAGTTCTGCAGTGCAGATAAATTTGGTCTTAGAGGGAATTTGCTTCTCTGTGCCATCTCCACTTGTGCCCCTTTAGAAGACTTCTTTCTCATGACTTATCAGGAGGGAGCACTGTATTTTGTTACCGCCTGTCTTGTAGCAATACCACATTCATTTTGTTTTCAATTACTGGGCTGTACTTTGAAAGGCCTTATCTAACAGAGACACAGCTTGCATCTCCCCTGCTTGGCATCGCTCTGCGGTCCTGCAGGGCCTCCGCAGGTGCTGGCCTCGCTCGCATCTATTTTCTGCCCCTCAGCGAGATGGCTTCCTCTGGGCACCGTGGAGCTACGGCAGTCCATCTCCTAATCACACACCAATCCCCACCGTGTGTTGCTCGTTCCTTTGGAAGATTTTGTTTATTTCTTTACTTTATTAAGACTTAGCAGGGCTCAGAGGGCTCTGGATCGAAAAACAATTGCTACAAAGCTGTCAGGTATTAAAGCCATACAGCTATGGATAATTTGTCTGCTTCTGTTTTCTAAATTAAAAAGAGAAACTCTACAAATTAAAATAATTGCTCAGATGCCTCCCATGCTGGAGCTGGAGCCACTTGTGGGAGAAATTCAGTGTCCTGCTTCCACTCACCGCCACAGGTCTGTTCCTTATGGTGGCCAGGCATCTTCAAGAGGCTGCGTTGTCATCTGGTAGGGATTGCTTCTTAAAGGCAGCCTCACCCCTGCAGCAGGTATGTTTGAAGCTCAGTGCACTCCTAGGTCTCCGAGAGCAAGAAAAAACATATCCTTGGCCACCAGAACACAGGAAGGGCAGTTGCTCTTCCATTTCACCTTCTCTCTACCTTCTCCCCTTTCTTGTCCCAAAGGAACCCCCTGCCTGGACTTCACCCCTGCCCCTCCTCTGTTTGTCCTTCGTTCACTCACTCTGCAGCACCTGCTGTGCTGGGTGCTGAGAAGCCAATGACATCCGCATTTGCTCTGTGAGAAGGAGGTAAGCAGTTTCCTGTGACAGAGCATGAAAGGGGTAAGGGGTGACAATGGGCACTTCAGAGATGAAAGTATGTAAGAAGAGGACAGAGGGGAAGAAGAGTCAGACAGAAGATATTTGGGGGAAGCGACTCAGAGGATCAACTCTAAGGCCTCCCAGAAAGAAGGGTCATAGAAGCCCTAGAAAGTAGAGGATGTATCATGGGGATGGATGACTAAGAGGAGAAAGTTCCAGGAGGATGGAGAGGACCAGGCACTGACTCTTTGAATCTCATGAAGAAGTCATGAAGAAGTCTGAGGACTTTTTGCCTGAAAGCTTCTCCCTCGAGTGTGTGGATGTGGCTCCCCTGATATTCTCAACATTGGAATGCTAAATGCGAGAAGCTCCTTGTTTAATTTCATCAGCTCAGGGTGCTGATTTCACATGAAACCATCCGGCGCTGCAGTCAGAACCTCTGATTATCATGCAGCAGTCTGACAACAGTTCTTCACCTTTTCCCATGCGGAAGGATGTGGCCTGGGCTTGGCAGCAGATACCAAGAGCTGAGGAGGCAGCATGTCTGGCTCAGGAGTAACTCGTGTAAAGCTGGGGCACAGAGAGGCATCCTGTGTCAGGCACTGGAGTGAGTTTGCAAGAGTGGTGTGATGTGCCTGCTCCCAGCTTGCAGACTCCATCTGGTTATGCAAATAATAGCTACTCACGAGTTTATTTGACTTGTCTCCTAAATAGAGCTGTATGCCCTTGGGAGAAAGCAAAAGGCCAGAGCTCACTGGAGACTGCCTACTATATATAATAATTAAAGAAAGCAAAGGTATGTTTTAGAATTGGGCAAAGTTGTTCTTGTCTTGGGAAGTCTTCCTGCTGGTAGTCATGAGCCCATACCACTGGCCCATGGTAGTGCTACTGCAGATGATCAGAATAGTAGATAAGTTTTTGATGAGGTTAGGGCTGAGCCCCTCTCTCAGTGTATTAGATGGGTTATCTTTCATGAGATAAGTGGGGAGAGGGTAGTGACTTGGTCCAAGTTACTCCCGGCAGTCCGATTCACAGAGTTGATGTTTTCATGCTTGTTTCCATGCCTACAAATTCAGCAGGGGACTCAACTGCAAGGCACTGACTTCAAGTGTGAGGCTTTGACTCAGTTGTCCTTCAGCTCCCTTAAGACCCCCGCAGTATTTTCTAGGTCTCCGATGAGACCTAGCAGTGGCTCTCAGAGCCCAATCTTGGACCAGTGCTAAACTG
>PVJX010014633.1:16059-44537 GCA_004027295.1 Dolichotis patagonum | reverse complement strand
GAATTCACAACACTGCCCCCAGTGCAGGGCATGGCCTTTCTCTCTGCCCCTGGAGTGGACATGTCTCACTCAGGGGCACCTAGCACAGGCCACACACATAGCAGGAACACAACAAACCCTCCTTGACATTTCCACATCAGATTCGTAACAGTAGCTGAGTGACACTGGACTTTCCTGTCCTCAGGCAGGCAGGATGGCAGTGAAAGTATTTTGTGAACCCTGAACGCACCCAGGAAGGAGAGGGACAAGGTGGCGTTGTGTCACTGCAGGATCACAGATTTCAGGTGTCCAGCTCTGCGTATTAGCAGAAGACCACGGTCAGCTAAAATCCTTGTAAGAATGAGAGTTCCCCTTTCCTTGTTTCCCTGCACACAGAGTTGACTAAACTGTCTCACTCTTCTCTGGTTTGCCTCCGTCACTACTTGTCTTTCCCTGGAATTGTTTTCCTTTTCTCACAAGGGAAAGAGAGTCCGTAAGACACAACTGAATCTGGGTCACAAAGAGCTCTGTCATGCTTCCACTGCAGGGGTGGCTCCTGGGCCCTGCTGTGTTGTGATCTCTAGAAGCCAAGGACTAAATTGTGGCACAGCTGCGGTTCACAGTGTGCGCCACGGCTGTGCGGAGAGGTTTGTGGGCACAGGTGCAGCTGAGCTGGCTGACCCATCTTCCTGCTCAGCCTTGTGGGAAAATTGTGTTAGTAGGATAGCTTTTGCTTTTGTTATTTCAATTTTTTTTTCCTCTTTGAAGAGTTTTTACTAAGATTTTCAGAAGGCGACTGTGACTAATCTGCAGCTATGGGGGAGAGAGGAGGCGGGATCAGCAGACCACCCCCATGCTGGTGTGGGGGTGGGAACCTCAGCAGGCAGCCCGCAGGGAGGCTGGGCTGTCCTACAGCAGGGGCGGAGAAGCAGCCCCTGGATGCCTCTGACAGCTCCAGAGAGGAGCTTCCGACTCGCCTCCTCACTGCCACCCCAGGGTCAGGGACACTGCATTTCCCCTGCAAAGGGAAATTTGTATCGGAAGACTCACCCACGTCGTAATCATGGTTTCTGGTGTGTGCAGTTTTGCAGGCCCCAGAGGGGCTGCCCCTCCCAAGGGGCCAATTCCGTGAAATTAGGTAAAGAAGAAGATGAGCACATCTTTGATACGCAGACCCACCAATCCACAGCCCCATTCCCTCAGCCACCTTGTCTGCCAGGGCTTCCCCTCTGGGCCACTCGATTCCTGCCCTGATCCACCTTCCAGGTCCCCGGGGCCATCACTCAAATGGGCCTGCTGCCCTGCCTCTCCTTTGTCCTTCCTGTAACAGTAACGAAGGCGCCTGCCCAGGTTTCCCCTCCCTCACTGTCTGCAGACCAAACCTGGGGTTGGCCCGGCCTGTGACCTTGTGCTTGCCCTATTTCCAGGAATCTGTAAGCACTGAAATGTTTTCCTTCGTGACAGTGATTTCCACATCTGAGTGTCTGACCATACCTGCTTTAGAGAATCATCTTACCGAGGATTCGCTCCACTGGCCTGGGACGTGGACTGTAATGGCTGATACTTAGAAGTTTAGAAGTTTAACTAAGAGAGCCAGGGTCCTTACTTTGTAAACACCCTGAGCCTGTGCAAGAGGCGACAGAGGTGGGATACACCCGCCACAGGTGGCATAAAAGAGGAGAGAGCCTCGCTCTCCCCCTTTTTGGCTTTGCTGCTTTTGCTGTCTTCTGCCACCGTGAACTGTCGCCCCTGTGCCATGACACCCTGCCTTGGAGTCAGCTGGTTATGCACTAACACCTCCACACACTGTGAGCTAAATAAACCTTTCGCTAAGTAGACTATTCCTTCTTTAATTTTGGGTGTCAGGTATTATGTCTCAGCAACAAGAGAAATGTAACTAAGGCAATGAGGAAATAATGTATCTCTGTCATTGGTCCCTGGCCCAGTACTCGACACATACTATTTTTTGAATGACTGATTGAGTGAAAGAATGAATATTAAGAGCCTTCGATAATTCTGGAAAGAGGAAGCATTTTATGAAATGCATTTGTGATAACATACTGTCCCATTAGACTAGCTCTCTAGACCTTGCTGGTGGAAACGACACCACTTCTGAGCTATTGTCCAGGAGTTGAGATGGCAGGCCCTATTCTCACTCAGAGCCATTTTCCCCCTCCCTTGTTGGGGACTGAGCTGGGCACTGTGGCAGAGCTCTGATTAGAACTTTACTACAAACGAAAGCTCTGAAACTGTCACGGAGAACCACTGCTTCCCGCAGGGCCTGCAAAACCCTGAGGACGGCATAGTACTTGAAAAAGTGAAGTGGATTTAGGAGGTTGAGGAACACTTCGTGCATCAGGAACTCCCGGATGTCTTATTTATGGGACTTCTCTTGGGGCTGTCTGCATTTCTGTGATATATTTAATGTCCTTTTTCTTGGGAAGGAAACTGAAGATAGCCAGGGTTAAATAACTGGTCTAAGGTTACACCATTAGTAATAGCATAGTTTGAATTTGCTATTCAAATCAGCAAAACTTTGAATTCAGTGCCACGTTACCCGAAGTCCAAGCTGAGGGCATTAGGTAGGAATAATGATAATAATACCATGTGCACACCAACATGGGCCCAGCAGGCACATAAGCCACGTCCATTATCTAATTTAATCACCTTCCAGAAATAAGAGATACTTTATATTTTATGTATGCTAAAAAGAGGCACACAATGGTTTAGTAACTTGTTCAGGATCATACAGCTAAGTGGTAGAACTACAGGCTGAGCCCTGGCTGGCTTCAGAATATCTATCCAATTCATATGCGCATGTTTGGGGGCTCGGGAAGGAATGGAAGGGGCTAGCAGGAGTAGAGGCCAGACGTCATTAGCTTTATCATTTTTAGATGGAAAATCTTTTAGGACAGGATTGATTGGCCAACTTCTATGTAAATGATACTAATAATCAGAAGTGAAAAATATAGCCAAATACTTGTTTCCTCTGAGCTAAACCAATTAGAGGAAGGACATTGTGTCTTCCTAAATCGCCTCTGTGCTCCCAGATGGAGACAGCATCCCTGGTGTTTCTGGGATGGGAACAGCTGGGAACCAGGATCTGAATTGGACACTTCACCGGCAGTCAACTCCGAGAGTACTCAGATTCTGGGGCCTGTCAGCCTCATACCTGTGTTTACTACCAAACCCTACGTCCAGCAGCTGCCCATTGGCTTAGGAGTGAAAACCAGGGCCAGAGGCCTGTGGGCTTGGGAAGTGACAGCTTGGTTTCTTTGGTTGCTGTGGGCTTCGGGCAGCTTTCCTGTCTCAGCACCCCACGGCCTTTGCAGTGGTGAGGCCACAAGAGGGCCCCTCCCAGCCACCACATGTCCCAAATGGTCAGGGCTCCTTCACTGCATGTTAAAGGTGATCTTTGTAGGATGAACAGAACTTGCCAGCTCAGTATCAAGAATTCACTCAGAAATAGGCCCAGGGCTTCCCTGGTTTTCCACTGTCTGTGTTAGCAATCACAGGTGCCCAGACGTGGTTGCTAGGCAACAAGCCGCTCTGGAATTCTCCTCAGCTTCTAGACTTCTCTACTTGGGTCCTCACCTCTGTGTCCAGCCTCACTGCAGCAGAATTGGCCAGATGAGGCCAGAGTTTCTGTAGATCTTTTTAGAATGGTTGGATCATCTCCCAGGAACAGCCAACCTGAGAGCCCATCACTGCTGCCAGGGAGGCGTTACCTTCCAGTGTCTGCAGCATTTATCTTTTCCATTATTAACAATAGATGTATTTAGAAGCAATTCATCACAGCAAGGTTTATTAGTTCACCTGCGGGTAACCTGCAAGTTTTTCTCTTCTGATTTTGCCTACTGCCACTTTTTGACCAGGTCCTCATAGGAGCCAAGAGTCTCTGGATACGGAAGAGAAGTCCATGTGCCATGAATTCACTGTTGCTTGTTTGGGAAACCATGTGTCACTGATTGAATTTTTCAAAGCCTGCTCGGGTCTGTGGCCAAACGTGAACAAGTTGCAAAATTAAGAAGTAATTTCTAATTATTCTCCCCTAGTCTTCGCACTATTGATGAAGAAGAGTTGTGTGGCAAAACTCCATCGGAGGAACCCGTGAAATTTCACAGCGGTCTTCTTCAGCCTGCCTGACTGTCTTCCTGTCCCTCTGGATTTCAAACCTCAGTGCACGGCTCAGTGAAACCCATGAATATGGATGATGGCAAGTGACCAACAAAGCGTGGTTCAGATTATTAAAAGTAGCCGGAAGATTTCTACCAAATATCCCAGAACATGATCATGGGTCATGGATCTTTTTTTGTTTTTTGGGCTTGATTCTATGTGGCACACACCCACCGTTCTATCTCAAAGAATGTCCTTGTGTCTGCCGTACCTCATCTCTGTTTCCCAAGGCAGCTCGCTCCCCAAGCCCTAGTCCTTTGACCTTGGTAATGGCAGAGTCTGTCTTCCCGAAGAAGGTGGTCCCAGGAGTGGAGATAGAGAGGAAGAAAGGGACACTGCTGCCTGTGGCATGTGCTAGTTGCTCTCTCTACTGTTTCTACATTTTTTGGCATTAAATCTTTATAATAATCCCATACTGTATAAATCCTATTATAGAAATGAGAAAGCTAAAACTTAGAGAGATTAAGGGATTTATTTGTTCATGGCTACACAGATTATCAGTAAACCCCCAGCTACCTCCCCCGTTCCTTAGCCAGTTGTGTCCACACAGGGCTCGCTAATCCTCCCAGCTCTCCATGACAATTCTCCACGGCCCATCCACACAAAGAGAGCAGAATGGAGGGGCAGCAGCCCAGTTTCAGGCCCAGATGTGAACATTTATAATTACCTGGCACATGAAACAGAATTGACCAGAAGACCCAGAAAAAGGCAGAGGCTTGAGAGAAAAACCAGCAGGAGGAAGCTGATTTCAAGCCTCTGCAATTCCTTAGACATCCTCGGGAAAGTTTGCAATCACAGCCTTGTGACCCTTGGCTATGTTTTCTGAACCAATAGATCTGGAATCCAAGTGGGGTTATGGTATTCCTAAGAAGGCTGTCATTTCCCTTTCCAGGAAAGCATCACTCTGAAAAGGAAGAACTGGCCCTCTGTACTCTGCGATCCTGCTGGAAGCAGACTTGAATGTCATCCTCTTGTTGCTATAGGAACAATTTTCTACCCATTTTCTGAAACACACAGGCCTGGATAAATGCTGCCATTGTTAATAAATGTGCTTCCACTGGTTAGTTGGAAAAAGAATGACCAGGTGGTCACCTACTAGGGACAGAACCCACAGATCTCTAACTTGGAATTTAGAACTGGCAATTCCATTTCTAATCACCAGAGCGTCTGAAGACTCTGCCCTGTGGTGCCTTCCAACTCTCCTCTCTGCCTGTTTCCTTGGTGAAAAATGACTGGGGGAGGAGGTGCTGGTGGTTCAGTTCAAGGAAGGCATCCCAGTGGCTGTGACTTATCCTAGGAGCCAGGACTCAGGACAAGCACAAAGTGATTGAAGGTAAGGAGTGGTGCATCCCACACTCGTTTACACCAACCTCCACAGATCCAGTTACATTGTCAGTGTGCTCTCCTCTGTTCCCTTCCTGGAGTTCGCATCGCTTTGATCAACCCACATTTCCTAGGGTGAGCCACAGAGCCTTAGAATTCAGCCATCCATTGAGTCTCTCTCCTTTGAGATCCACGCTAGACACACAACTTACATCTTGCACTGATGTGAAGGACGTTTCCTTTGGAAATAGAGTTGAGGACATCGGGTCAAAGTGGGATTGTCCATGTGGATGGAGCTGGATTTAAACTCAGAAGCTTCACCCTCCACGGATCTAGCTCTGAGACTGTTGGCGAGTCATTGGAACCTGCTGGGTGACATTTTTTTCGTCTGTGGACAAAATGATCTTGCCTCCTTCACAGCCAGGCTGAATCAGTTAAGTAAATTAATTCATACCTTTTTTTGATGTTTATGGCTGAGAATATTTCAAATGAAGATGAGACAAAGAGCCTGCCCTCATTCTAATATAAATAAGTGAGAAAAATAATAAATAGGAATAAATAACATACAGATAATAACAGGAGTATGTCAAAGAGAGTATCTGAAAACCGCTTTACTTTTCAGGCAAGGCAGTGCTGAAGAAGTGACTTTGGAGCTGGGAATTCTTGGCATGGTGTAAATGGTCTCAGAGTTCTGGAATCAACAGCTGAAGAGTTAAGAGTAGGTGTTACGATGAAGGTCTTCTCTGAATTGGTTTATGAAATTTCCCTGCTCAAATGTGAGTTCTACATAGGGAAACTGAAACCAGCAGCTTCCACGGCATGCCACACTGTCATCTTTCAAGATGTGCTCTTGTGCATGGCGCAGCGATGGTGGCCCTGCAGAAGACCTGCTCACGACCCTTGCCTTCCTCCAGCTCAGGGTCTGTCACTCTGCTCCATAGGCTTCCATTGGAAGGGCTCTGGATTAATAAGCAGATGTGGGCAGGGTGGAGTAGTGAAAGGAAAATTTGTAAAGCTCCTGTAAATACTTAATTGTTTTTTAATATGTCACTCTAATAATTGTGTGACAGTTGCTTCCGAGAAGGCTGCTGAGCCCTTGGGGAAATCGTTATGAACACATTATTATGTCAGTTACCACCCAAATAATCAAATAGTCTTTGTCTCACATTCATGCACCTGGATGTGCTCGGGAGAGTTGTCACAGGAGTACACTCTGCTGTGATATCTTTATTAATGAGCAGGAAGCAGAGGTAAATATTGAACTAATTAAATCTATTGTGGATAGTAATCTAGAAGGTACAGTGAGGAAGGGGGAAGCATAGATGCCTCACTAAGTCACTCTGAACTTTTAAGTATTATGAGAACAACAAAATGAAACTGTGAGGGAAAAAAATTTTAGATGCACAGATTATTGAAAAGATTATAGGAAGAAGTAATACCAATTATTGCCTTTGTAATGCAGCAGAGATACTGAACTTGTGCGTACTCCAGCCCACAGATCATATGACTAAGGAAGATTGGAGTACTAGCTGGAAAACTAGTTTTCAAAGATAAGAAGACGGTGGTGTGAGGCCACAGTCCTGGGTGGCTGTGATTGAGGCTGGCCCTGTGAGAAGCAGAGGCCAGCTGAAGGGCAGTGTGCGTGGCAGAAGCTTGGGAGCAATGGAGAAGAAATACCGATGTAGGTGCTGTTTCCCTCAGGGTGCTGAGGATTCATGGTCCTTGTGAGCCAGAGATCGACATTACCATGTGGTGATTATGTCTCAGAGGGAAATAGAGGAAAGGCCTTTAGTACTTGGACGGTACCAGTTTTTCCACCTCTTCTTCCATCTTCCCGAACTCTCGCTCCCTCAGTGGTAGCCCTTCTTTCATAGATCTGCCCTGGCCCTACGAAGGAAAGTGAAGAGAGAGTCCTGGAAGCTAGCAGTGACCATGCTGGCTGCTCCTAGCTATGCTGGCTGGTCCGGAGAAGTCCAAAGGCCTGTTTGACCAACAAACACCACCCCTGCTGTGGACCATGGCAGCAGCCTTGCTGAACCCGGAAAGTGTGCCCTGGGGGGGGGCATGAGGGAAGCCTAGGCCCACCTAGGAAAGGGCCGCACTTAGCTACTGGATTTAATGTTATACACATTTATTAGGCTGCTCTTGCCAGAATCTGTGTTGGAGTCGTGGGATAGGAAGCAGGCGGAAAGATACCACACTGAGCTTATGGAGAGTAAGTTCAGTAGATGTCCCACTGTAAAGGAGGGTGGGGACAGACACTCACTGTGGGCCACAGGGCTTTCAGGAAGGCTTTTCAGCCTGCAGAACAAGGTTGGGTTGTGCAGAACCCAGGGACCCAGGACACATGTGGTCAGAGAAAGAAAGGCTGGGAGAGATGAGGAAGAGAGGCATTCCAAAGGGTGGAGGCAGCGTGTGTGAAGGCACAGAGTCGCTGCTCAGCGCAGAATGGTAAGGAAGATGGTTTTTATCCTCGGGACATGAGGGGCAGATAGTAAATATTATTGGCATTTAGCAATAATGATGATTCCTTAAAAAACTAAGGTTGGCGGTCCCATTTGACCCAGCTATTCCCCTTTGGGTATCTTACCAAAAGAATTTAAAACATCATATCACAGCAGTATATGTGCACCCATGTTTTATAGCAGCACAATTTATAAATAACCAGATCTTGGAAACAACCTAAGTGCCCATTGACTGAGGAATGGATAAGAAAGATTTGGTATTTCTATACAGTGGAATACTACTCAGCCATAAAGAATGATAAGCTGGACATTTTTACAGGTAAATGGATGCACCTTGAGAACATACTTATTAGTAAAATAAGTGTGTCACGCATGTATAAACATCATATTGTTTCATTAGTGTGACAAGCTGAAAGAAAAAACATGTATTTTGTCCCAGAGAGAATGACTTCAGCCAAAGCAACAACTTGGCCACACCTGCTTTCACTTTAACTAACCACCTGTTAGCAACTTTGAGTTGACTTTTGGATGTCTTAAGAAATTTTTGATGTGCTATAAGTTTTGGGTTTTTTGCATGTGGATATCCAGTTGTTCCAGTGTATTTATTGAGGGTACAATCGTTTTTCCATTTAATTTCTTTTGCATCTTTGCCAGAAATCAATTGTCTGTTACGTGGGTATCTGTTTTGGGACTTCATATTGGTACCTTGGTGCTTTGTCTGTCTTGATATCAATGCCGTTTTGTCATGATTGGTGTAACTTTGTGATAAGGTGTGGGATTGGGAAGAGCTGGAGCTCTAATTTTGTTCCTTTATCAAAGTCATTTAGACTATTCTGAGTCTTGTATTTCTACAGAAATGTAAGAATCAAAATGTGAATCTTTCTGAAAAATGATGTTGGCATTTTGATAAGGGATTGTGTTTTCTGATCTTTATTATTTTCTTCTACTCATTTTTGGTTTATTGTCTCTTATTTTTAATTTCTTAAGGAACAAGATGAAGATATTTCATAACTTTCTTCTTTTCTAATAAATGTACTTTGTGTTTAAAAAAAAAATAAAAAATAGGTGGAGGGAGAAAACCAGGCCTCACGAGGAGGTGTTCCCGACCTAAAAACCAGTGTCATGCGTGGGCCACTGCAGGTGTTGGGACAGCCAGACCCCAGCCTCTCTCTGTGAGTCAGCGCCATTTGCAGACTGTGGCGGGAGAGAACAAGACCTCATCAGGAGGTGATCGCCGCCTGGAAACCGTGTCATTTTCAGTGTTGTGTTGGGTTGCGGTTTATTCTCTTTTGTGTTGCCTGCTTACGTTAAATCTGATGGCATGAGCAGCTATTTAAAAGATTGCAAGACATATTATGGTGACCATTTTGGGTTTACTATTGGCTTGTTTTCAAGTCCTTTATTGCATTCATTTTTTTGCTTTTATTGTTTCTATTCTGTTCTGTTCAATTTTTATTATGTCTGAAGGTGTCTGCAGCTATTTTGAATACAACAAAAGGCATTATGGTAACTATTGTTGATTTCATAAGGTTTTGAAGTCCTGCATCACTTATACTGGTTTATTTTGTTTGGTTTTATCCTGTTATATTTTTCTTGGTTTTATCCTCTTAAAAATAAAAAATAAAAAAATGATGATATACTCATTCCCTTTCTTTCATGAGCACGTAAGAATTTATACTTTCCATATCTCTTGTAGGAAGTGGGAAAAGTCCTAACCAGTAGTGTAGTTGACATGTGTCATTCCAGGCTAAGGCAGAAGATTTGTCTGAGTCTCTAGTCGCTCTCTTTGCCATGAAAGACAGGGGATCTGGGCTGAGAGCACAGAGCCACAGGATTAAAGCAGCCTGCATCTCTGTCACCCTGTGGAGGCTGGGCTCCTGGACCACCAGTATTCCTCGTGTGAACATGAAATTTTCAGAGTTTTTACTGGCGCACCATAGAGAAGCCTACCCTGACTCACACGGTACATGTGAGGGTCCTGCAGAAGCGAGGCTGGTGGGAGTAGCAGAGCTACACATCTTGGTTACGGACTTAGGGGCATCTCCTTTCTGAGCTGAGGAGTTTGGTGGTCTACAGCCTTGGGGAAGTGCAAAAGGTATTTTAAACATGAGGGAGACACAGCCAGGTTTGGTGGCCACCTGGAAGGTTGTGACAGAGAGCAGACTGCTAAGTTAGATGACTGGAGCAGCTGAGTAACACTAATGGCTTGGACTAAGGCCATAGTGGCGAAGATAAGAAAATGTGAATATGGTGGAACTAGAATGCTGTAATGATTGCTTACATGGGTGGAAAACGAGATAAAGAGGAATGAATTCAGAGTGACTCTGATCTTTGGTTTGGATGACTGGATGGATAGATTCATCATTAATCATAATATGGGTAGGAGCCGATTATTTATTTATTTACTTTTCCCTATGAATTTCTCCAAAGAACAGTATTATGCCCAATAAAAGTTTCAGTCCACAAGACTGAGGCTTCTAATTCTTCCACAGTGTTTCCAGCCGTGGCCTGCCTCATTCTCAGAACCTCTTTCACTTCTCTGTTGCCCCACTAATGGGAAAGACTGTAGAGATGTGGAGAGTGAGGCCCTAAAATTAGGGGCCCAGATTTCACACTACACTTGGAACAACAAGCAGTAGTAATTCAGACCATGCTAGATTTTGAAGCTTTGGAAGGCAACTGACAGACGAGGTGAGCCGGGTATGATCTGTGTTCCGGAAGAGCCACCATGACATTTTCATGGTTCAAGGAAACTTTTGGTCACTGTGAAGCAGTGGTTTTTCCAGATGTTATGTGATCACCCACCTGAACCACCAGCTTCCTCAAGGGTCTCTGGAACCCTGGGACTGAGTTGGGAGGTGCTGGCTGTCACTTGCAACAACCACATACCACACCTAACAGTTTGGATGCTGCTACCAAAAATAATAATGAACATTCATTGGGTATCGACCCAATAAATAGGGACACCCAGCACCTGGACTCCGAGGTCAGCTTTGATACTGTAGAGGGTGAGCAGCACATAGTCCTGGGCTGTCTGTTAAGTAAGTGGACTAAAGGGTAGGTAGACATTGGTTATTTCTATTTAGGGATGATGATCGGACCAAGAATTCCATCAGAAACAGGCACATGGAGAAAAGGACAAGAGGTGAGGAAAAAACGTAGTGCATGGTTGCCTGCAGCCATCAGAGTGCGTTGTAGTCTCTGCCCACTGAGGCCATTGGCTGTCTTTTCCTGACTCTCTTTGGTTTAGCAGAAGAAAAGGCCGAAGTCCATGGGTAACTGGACATAATATCCACAACTGAGCTGGGCAGCTGAGGAGAGATGGTGACCTCTAGCACCTCAGTGAAGAAAAATTAGGTGACAGCACAGCGTAATCATCCAGTCCAACTGCCTTTCTGGGATCTTCTTCCTTGGAAAAAGAAATATATGGGAACTAGGGGGTACGCTGACTACTAGAATCTTGCAGTTAGCACCCTTTTATTCTTTCCCCTTTGTGGTCTCTGGATCATGTGAAGTGGTTAAGAGCGCAGGCTGAATTCACCGTTGCATTTTTATATGTCATGTTAGAAAATGGACCAGTCACTTACCTTCTCTTGAACCTCATGTTTCTCCTCTAGAAATAACAGCTCATATCGACCTCATAGAATTATTATCGGGAGGATGAAACAAGGTAATTAAGGCATAGGGGAAGGTCTTCATCCCCAACAACAACTTTTCTTATAGGAAAGAGCCTAAAAACAGAGGCTGGGGGCCCCCGGTGGGGATAGCTTTTCATGACAGGAGAGGAAATTTGAAGGCAAATGCAAGGAGGAGCTACAGAGTGGCTACAGAGTTAGGTTCCAGGCCTCTATGCCTCTAATCTCTCCCCAGCTACAAATCTTGAGTATAAGCTTTGCCTGAATCTTCATCCAGAAATACCAACATACCTAGGGTTTTATTTCATTCTCTGTTGCTGTGAATAAATCCCATTTGTGTGGGGAATTTTATGCTTAGAACCATCTGCCCACAAAGTTTAATACAATATAAATATTATTTTAGCCTACAAAACAAGATCTTGCTGCCTCATGCAGCTTTCAGAAATCTTTGAGTTCATACGTTTTGGCTCAAACCCGCAGCCTCCAACACTGTGTTTGTGTCTCCAAACTGGGCTGCCATTTCAAAGACAATGAGGAAAGCAGAACCTACCTGATTAAGAAAGTGCATTAGAATCTCCCAGACTGCTCATTTAAAATGCAGACGTCTGGGCCTCCCTCAGGGCTACCAAATCAGAATCCCTGCGCTTGGGATACGGTACATTAAATATGAGACAAGTTCCTTGGTGATTCTGATATATGGTAGCTTAAGAACCACTCTAAGGACCACTGTGCATACACAGAAGAGAAAAAACATCTGCTGAGGTAGATTAAAACTAGAGTGGGAGATTGAGTGCATTAGTGATCCCGCTTTTCATCCCTTCCGGGATCTTTGCCGTTGGCGTGTAACTTCTACACTGACACTGCTTTGGGCAATGGGACATCAGTAAATGCTTAACAATTGGGGCCTTAAGAGCATATGCAGTCGGGCCAGTTTTTGCCCTCATGCCCCCTCCATAAGAATTTTATTTGGGCTGCCAGATGGAGGACAAAAGAGGCATACAACAGAGCCAAGTCCCCTCAGTCATCTCGGCTGACCACCAGTCAGTCCCCAGATGTGTCACTGAGCCCGGCCAAGGTCAGCTGAGCAGCCCAACTGACTGACAGCTGATGGGAGCTGCTTGGGCTTCTGACACCAGCAGAACCCTGCGGGCTACAGAAAAGTTTATTTTTGTGAGCACCGAAGTTTTCTGGGATTTTTGTTTTGCTCTGTTTTCTTTTCCTAAGGCAGCACCATGGTGACCGTAGAGAACTAAGCTGCTTTCCTATTTCCTAGCATACTAGAGAGATGGGAAGTGTAGTGTGGAAGCTAAGTTTTGACTCTGGAGGAAGACTTCCTGGACTTAAATCCTCACATCTCTATAAGTTACCCGGTTTGCTGTAATTTGGACCGCAAGTGTCACCCAGTGGTCTCTGTGTTAAAGACTCAGTTCTCAAGGTGGTATTATTAGGAGGTAGTAGACCCTTAAAGAGGCAAAGCCTCATAGAGGTCTTTGGGTCTTAAGGTTGTGCTCCCAAAGAGCAGAGTAGGATCCCTGTCCCTACCTCTTTCTTCTGCCGCGGGTAGGAAGTGGGTGGTTTTGCTTCTCCCTGTGTTGGCTCCCACCATGACATGTGTGCTCACCCAAAGCAATAGGGCCAACAAATCATAGATTGACACCTCTAGGACTGTGAGGCAAAATAAACCTTTTCTCTTTATAAGCTGATTGTCCTGAGACAATTTTTGCGATAATAAAGGAAAACTGATTAATGCATAGCTATAGGTAAAAGCATTAGTCTTTCAGTGCATAAATCCTTGCCTGAGACATAGAGATGATACAAATACCTACCCCATGAATTAGTCCTGAGGGTAAAATAACTCAGTGCATCTAATGTTCTTAAATAGTCCCTGACACATAGTTAGAACTCAAAAATTATAAGCTATTTTTATGACTGCCTAAAACGTACAATCCTTCTTGGGCAGAAATGCCTATGTCATTAGGTAAATAGCAAGCATTTATTTACCACTGTGTGTAGAGCCTGGGGTCCCCCACCCCAGAGATACTCACCCCCTAGCAGGTGATCTGATCACTGGAGGCCTACCATGTCCTCAGCTCTCATCACAGTCTTAAGAGGATGGTCAAAGAGAGGTGTGTTTCCACAAAAACATTAAGGAAAGTCACCTGTGAATTGTGCTTCTATGAGTGGAATATCTGGGACCTTGGTTTTTTACAAAGTGTGACTCTGGGTGAATCATTTCAACTTCTAGAATCTTCGCTTGCTCACTGTCGCATGGGGAGGGAAGGTGGGTCAGAGGCTTGGGAACCCACCCTGAGGTGGCTCCTGCATTCACTTTCACACAACGCTTGTCCCCAGGAGGCCTGGCTGGCAGGGCATTGTGTGTCCTGGCGTCCTCTCAGGCCCTTCTATAGAAGCTAATGATTCTGGAGCTTCCTGCCCACCGTCTCCAGGCCCTTCTGGCTATGCAGGGTGAGGTAGAGAACTTCACTAGCCAGAGCCGGGTCAGGTGAGGGGAGGGGTGTATGAGGAACAGCTGTCTGGAGGCTGCAGCAGACTGAGCTGTTGAGGGCAAATAAAAGAGAAGCAATTGAGGACAAGTCAAGTAAAAAGTTGGCATCAAAGGAAGAGAAAAGAACAAGTCAGAGTAAGCAGCCCATATTATATATATTACTGTAATTACATACTTGTAGCTGCTCAACTGGGAGAGTGTAGTGCAAAATCAGCCATAGGCGATATGTAAACAAATAAACACGGTTGTGTTTCAATAAAACTTTATTAGAACATGGCCCTGGATATTTACATAATATGGAGACTGAAATTGGACTTTTGGGTAATGATGATGTCACAAAACAATTCTATTTATTTTTTTTTTGTAACAAAATTTTAAAAATGTAAAAACCATTCCTAGCTGGAAGGTCATATTTAAGAATGTGGCAAGCCAGATGTGACTGACAGTCTGTAGTTTGTTGACCTCCGGTCTACACTGTATGCAGGACCAGGCCTTGATTTCAGAGATCATATTTGTTTCCTATCATGAGGCATATTGCATCCCACATAGAAGCCCAGGCAGGCAAGATCAGCATTTTTCAAACTACAGATTTCACCTATGTATGGGCCAGATATCAATTTAGAAGGCAGGAACTAGTATTTTTTTAATGAAATAAAAAAAGGTAGGGAATACCAAAGTGCATTGATGTTCTATTGAATTTTAACTTCATGCAGACATGTGTGTGTGTGTGTGTGTGTGTGTACAAGATCACCAGGTAAAATGTATTTATTACTGAGGGTCACCATGCAGCAGACTGAGAAAACGTTGCGTTATAATTGTGTCTTTGGTTGTAGCTGTTGTTGTCTGTGTTGTTTCATTTTTTCCCTTTTACGCAGTTTATGTGTAATACTAGACAGTATCAGCAGACTGGCCTCTTGTACCCGCAGAATAACAGATGGCAGAGCAGGCATCCCAGGACATCATGGATCTAACTGCTCTAGACAAAGCGCAGAGTAGAGCAATAGGCACGTGTGAGTCAGTGGGCCTGGGCCCTGTGGCCACGCAGGGCATCACTCAAGCCTGGCTTGAGCTCACTGTTGGTAGAGAAAGAATGAATCCTGGCCCCTCAACAGACCCTGCCTCTCCCAGCGTCCTCCCAGACCTCCCCACAGTCTGCCCCAGGGTCTCACTTCTCCACGTTTCTCATCTTGATCCGAACAGCAGAACATGCTACAGATCTTGGCTCCTTTCCGTCTTTGGCCATCCCTTCATGCTGTTTGCTCTTCCTGCATCATCATCTCTCTTTCTACCCATCCCAACCTTCACTCAAACCGCGCTTCCTTGTTCTTAAGACTCTGTAGGAAAAAAACTTTGTTGTAGGCACCACTTTCAGAAACGAATCTTTCCTGGTGACCTCCAGCCCTCTCCAGGCCGGGTTCATCCCTTTCCCTAAGGCCCCCTTCTAGCCTTGGCCGTATAATCCATTATACCTCTTTTACTCCCTTTCTGCATATCTAGGTCTGCTACAGGCAGTAGCAACTGCTGTTTGCCAGTCACTGGATCTCCAGAGCTTTTTACTTTGCTGACTGGGACAGTGAGTGCAGGGGTGAATGAGCGAGTCCCTCAGTGGGGGTGATGTAGGCAGGTTTTGCCCTTCATCACCTTGAGGACAGTCCAATGTGCCTCAAGTCTTACTTATAGCTAAGCACTCTGCCCTGTCTCTACTATGCTCTTAGAGGTTCTGCTTCCTAGACATGAGTGGGGGCCCCTTCCTCAGTTTTCTCTGCTTTCGAAATATTTCTCTGCTTTCGAAATACTTCAGGTCACTGATTTTGCAAACAGTAAATGTTTTATATAATTTTTAATGAACTAAATGGAAAAGAATTTCTTAAAAATGGAAAGAAATAAAAAGAATCTGACCACACATAGGAGACTTATTTCAAATAATTGTAAACCACAATATTTTCACTATAATATATGTCCCTAATGGAACTCTGTCCCATGAACAAAAATGAACCACAGAAATATCAAATTTTATGCTAGACAGTGGTATTATTGCAGACCCTAATGTTTATTTTTGTTATTAAGAAAATGGAAAACAGGACAAAACCATATATATATATATATATATATATATATATATATATATATCCCATATTGTTAGGAAGGAATTAAAAGTTTCAGGACAGACAGATAAAACATATAAATTACAAAATCAGAAAGTTTAAATAAAATCCTGTAATTCTTACTTGGAATTGGAAATATCTATATTAACTCATGATTTATTTTTAGTTTTCTAAAAACTTGGTATTTCCTACTTAGGTCCACTGAAAAGATTTAGAATCTGCAATAACTTAATAACAACAAATATCCCTGATTCCCTGGTTGTAGTCACTAGATGCCATTTCCCACTAAAAGGAACAAGGACTCTTTGAGCTGGAACATCTTGCCATGCCAAAAAGCAAGAGAACTGTCAAGATTACTGTGGTCATAAAATGCTGTGGTTGCCAACCTCAAGGAGATCTCATTGACCAAAGATGAAGCAGTTTGACATTTTAAAAAATTGCTGCAAAAGACTGAATATAGGTAGATAAATAACTCTGGGTTTATGATAAAACTCAGTACATCCTTTCACACATATCTCCCTACTACCACTCAGTAGTTAAAACCTATTGCTAGAGATATTTGATGCTAGAGCATCAATTCAACATACTAAAAATCAAGGAAGGAATGAATAATTATCCTGCCTTTCTTAAACAGCAAATAGCTGCTATTTGATCCTAGAAGAAAGATTACTAGTAAATGCAGACAGAATGACAGAACTGGGAAATTACCAATTTGCAAACCATAGAGAAATAATGGTTCAAGGAAATACTCAATTACGGCTTCTAAAGCCATTAATTAAAAGTTAACAGGGAATTTTATCAGCTATAGATTGAGTTAATGCCTCCTGTGTTAGTCCATTTTTTGTTGCCAAAACAAAATGCCTGAGACTGGGTGCTGTATGAAGAGCAGAGATTTATTTAGCTCACAGTTTGGGATGCGGAAGGTTCAAGGTTGAGGAGCTCCATTGGTTTGCCATTTGGTATGAACCTCTTGGCTGTATCATATCACAGTAGATACCCTCATGATGAGAGTACACGTGAAAAAGAGAGATCTCATCTCAATGTCTGCAAGCTACTAGAGAGTGATTCATGGGTCAGGCTTGCTCTTTAACAACAACTCATTTGAGAACTAGCCAGGGTTCCTTGAGCACTACCTTAACCCCATCTGAGTATACACACCGATGACCTATCTCCCACTAGAAACTACCTCAGCAGCACCAGACTGAAGGCCAAGCCTATGATGCATGTTAGGAGATAAACCACATCAAAGTCACCTGAACCCAAAAATCAAGTTTAGATAACCAGATATTGTGTGTATCTTGATATGATATGTGGGAAGTATATGATATCACTTGTGAAGTACTGTTTGGAGTATTACTCTCCTACTACCTCTGTCCCCACTATTTCCCCAGCTAACAACTTTAATGTAATCAAACTCTAAATCTAATTTCCTCTTCACAGAAAGTACGAGATTTAGAGAAACAACATGAATAATTAATCAAAACATTAAGTATATGGGAAGTTCAATAGATACTGTTTAGCTAGAAATAGTGATTTTTTAAATAAAAAAAGAAGTGGAACAGTACAGCTGAAAAGAGATTTAACAGACATCAACTTTAGCGATTCCTGTTGAATGTTACAGGAGTTTATTATACTATTATTTTACTTCTTTGAAAGGTTTGGAAATTTTTCAAAATTTTTTTTTAAAAAAGCCAAAGACCTATAAGCTAAGTTCAGGGGATGGGTCTTGTTTGGGTACTTCTTTGAAGTAACCAGTTTAAAAAGATATATGTGAAATAACCAAGAAAAATGACACCAGGATTTTCTTGTGAATATTGTTAGTTTTGTTTGATGCAATAATTGTACGGCGCTTATGTTTTGTAAAAGCCCTTATTTATTAAAAATATGTAATTTTAAAAATACATAATTAAGTAGTAGTGAAAAAGGAAAAATGTTAACACAGTGCTAAGGCCATGTGTACAGGCGAGGAGCAGATCACACGTTGGTGGTGCGAGGGCTTGTGCTCTATCCCTGGTACCACTACCAACTCGGAGAATGTGAATGAGTTTCCTGGTCTTTCTTAATCTCAGTCTCTTGCCTTACAAGATGTGAGAATTAAATAAAAGAACGTTTGTGCCAGTACTTGACACATAGCTCATATTTAACAAACTTGGTTGCTTCAAGTTGGCAAGGATATCTTTTGGGCGAGGGGCAATGCGGCTGGGTGGTGCAGCCTGAAGAAAAGCATCCCGGCAACACGGCAGGGCAGCTCCACCCAGGAGCTAGAACGGATTGGTGAGAGGAGACAGGGCCTGATGAAGGCCTTCGAACACAGTATGAGGACCCCTGACTCCACACCAAAGGGCAAGTGGCAAATCTCTGCTGGAAATCCAGAGAAGCACTCACCCTGCTGGGATTAAGGTAGATGGCATAGTGGGGTTGTCTGCCCAGCACCTCTAATCTCTTCCTCCCCAGAAACTCCCCTCCATTTAGCACCTCACACACTCACCTATTTCAGAACATTTACCCCCAAATTGACCCACGTAATAGGCTTGTCATTTGCCCTTTCCCAGCCTCAGTTTTCTCATCTGCTTTTTAAAAATTATATTGACTATCTCTGACCTGCAGAGTTGTTTGGAACGTGAAATCCACAAAAAGCATTTTGCGTAGGGCCTGAAACATGACAAGCATCTAATAAAATGATTTATATCATCATTAGCATCATCACCACCACCGCAGAGATTTTATAGTTCTAGACTTTATCTAATAATAATAATAATGATATAATAAATAATAAATCCTACATATGGTTTGTTCTCTGTCTGCAGTTGCACATGTTCCTAAGAGCTAACTTGCACTGTGGAGGTCTTCCACTACCTACTCACGTTTCTGGAGAAACATAAAAGAGGTTCCAACCCATATGCTACCACGGTACCTCAAAAGCCTCACTGCCTTCTCACTCCGCCTGTTTCCCTCTCTGCCCCAGCAGTTCTGGAGTCTCCTCTCAGTAACCCATCATCCACCTCTCTATCCCACCTGGTCTGCCTGTCTCCCTCCTTCTTTCTTCTGTCTCACTTCTGGCCTCTATTTTAACCTCTGTAGGCCCTTTCATCCAGTCTGTCTCTTTCCACCCTATCCACACGCACAAAAGGTATAGGACAGGGCTGCTTGGTCAAGAGGGTATCTCCATAGGCAAAAGTCTGAAAGGTTCCCCAATAAATAAAAATGATAGAAATAGAAATAATGCCAGTAGCCACATATGCAATACCCTAACACATACACGTGTTTACACATGCACAAGCGCACATGTGTGAACATAATTGTATAATCGCATTTATCAGTTCAATTTAATGCTGAGTGGATCATGACAACTTTTTGGGCAGGGGAAGTAGAGAGCACAGAAAAAAAAAAGAAATACTGATAGGTTAATAAATGTTGGCTCCCAAACACTTGTAACGTGATTGCCCTGGGACCATGATGGGTGGGCATTTGATCCCGGCATCCATTAAGAGCTTCTATGACCCTGACTTAGGATTAAGAGCAGGTAAAGTCTAGAGGATGTATGCAGGTGCTGAGAGCTGGTGGTTTGGTCTGGTTTTCCCTTGGTTCCTTGTCAGGAGTCAGGGCTGCACAGTGGGCTCAGGCCCTTCCCCTCCACCCAAATTCCAGCGGTAGGACGTCCTCTCTGTTTCCTCCTTGCCTGTGGCAACGCTGCAGCAAGCTCCTTGTCCTCCCTTTCCTAGGAAGCCGGGCTCTGGGGTTTCCTTCCTCGCTCCTGGGCGGTCCGTGGGCGTATCCACAGAGGACTGCAGCTGTGTACGGCCAAGCTGCGGCTGAACCCGGAGCTGTCCCGTGTGGCCTCCTGAGCTCGCTGTCCACGCCAAATCTGGGGAGCCTCCCAGGAGACCGCATAGCTGCTCCTACAGCTCTGATCGTCCCATTTGCACGTGTGATTCTAGAGCTGTGATGAGAGGCTCACCTTTCCATTAGCTTCCAAGCATTTCTATCTTTAGTTCACTCTGGGGTGTGTAGTAGTAGTCACTTCTATATGTATTACTAATAATTATAGTTTCAGTACAGAGAAAACTAGTTTGGCACTATGGTTCTGTTTAAAGATTCAGTCAAACAATACTCACCTGACTACTCACCAATCAGGAATAATAAAATAAAAATAATTTGACCAGACGTGTTTTTAAGCTTTATTCTAAACTAGGTGGATTTTAAAAATACAGAGACTTTTTAAAAGAGCAGTTTTGCATTCACAGCAAAATTAGCAGAAAATTTCCTTCATGCCTCATTATGGCTCGGCAGCTCATTTCTTTTTGCTGCTGCTGATACTCCATTGTCTGACTATATCCACACACCTACTGACGGACATCTTGGCAGCTTCCAAATTCCGATAATTATGAATAAAGCTGTTTGGGCAACTTTGTAGATGACTATATATTTTCAACTCATGTGAGTAAATACTAAGAAGTACAATTGTTGACTGTACAGTGAGAGTCTAATTAGATTGATGAGAGCTTTTAATACACATTATCTGGTTTTGTCTTCAGAGAGTTGTCTGAAGGTATAGGCTGGCATACGAATCTTCTGACTTGGAAGAGAACTTCTCCCTCCCCACCGCTAGGTTACAGCGCCTGGCAGGTCTTGGCCCTTTCTAGCTCAAGGACTTTGCTGGAAGCAACTCCTGCTCACTGCTCGCTGCTTCTTCCCCTAAGCTGCACCAGTCCGTGGGTGCTCAGGGTAAGAAACCCTGCAGGGCTGACCAGAAGCCGAGCAGCAGGACGGGGCTCTGGCGATGCTGCTCTGCAAGCAATGGATGGCGACAGGAAGGAAGTTTGAGCCTTAGATCTTTCTTCAAGACAGAAACCTATGGCAGTGGACAACTGGTTGTCTTCTGAGTTTCTTCCTTTTTAAAAAAAAATTATTTCAAACTCTGTTCTTTTAGTAATTATTCATTTAAAATAGTTTCTTCAGAATTGCCTGTTTAGTCTCCTCTAAATGTAGTACTTTGTGTTTCCTGTACAGTATGTCCTCTGCGCGGGAGCCGGAGAAACCTTGCCAATAGAGAATATGGACATTTTGCTATTCTCTTCTTTTATTCTTTTTTTTTTTAATATGAGAGAACAAAGCACTCAGAACTTAGAATATTTTCTTTTTCAGTAAGATGGATAAGCAATTGCCAGTGGTGTGATTAGGATTGTCTTTTCACAATTTTGACTGAGATCAATTTATTCAGCCTAAGCTGGAAGCACACAGGAAGGAGGAAGGAGGTGCAGAAGGCCAGAGCCTTTTATTTCTCCCCATCTTGACTTTTTATTCCATACAATAAGGAGACAGATACAAAAGCAGGGAACAAAGCGGCTTTTTAAACTTTAAGCATCATGTCATCTGGATTCCAAGGGGACAGAAGCCACTGTACTTGGGGCCCTCCCATGTTCCAGACCTTGTCCTCTTCCTGTTGGCTGCTGTCTCTTCCTTTCGGCCATTCCCAAGTTGTATACTTTGTAATAAAACTGTGTTTATATTTTTAAAAACTAACCGCCAAGCATGAGAAACTGTTTAGCACATTTGAAACAATGTTCCTTGGAGAAGTTATTCCAGTGATTCTGAACTCTCGGGTAATGGGTGACCAGAAAGGGAGGACAGGGAAAAACGCGTGGCCCAACTCTGACAGCCCCATCAGTCACCATGACAACACATCCTTCCAGGTAGATGTGGTCCTCAGCCTGCATCTGAGAAGCAGCGAGCATTGCTTTTCTGACAACATGGATTCCTCAGGCCCAGTGATGTCAGTGTTTCTGTGCCAGGGAGAGCACAGTTCCCTGGGTTTGGGGACAAAGGAAGGCCCTTGTGGAAAGAACCAAGGGACAAGGAATTGGTAGGACTTTAGGGTGAAAATGACTGTTCCGCAGGGCTGCAGCGCATAGAACTGCTGGAGGGGAGAGTTCTTGACATTCACTGGGTTAGGGACCTACCATGGGATGCACAGTGCAGGAAAGAATATGTGGAGCTTGCTGGGCTGGACAGCAATCCAAGCTCATAATGGTCTTGGAGAAACAAGGGGTCTTGATGGACTAGGATGATGCAGGACCCAATGAAATTTGTACTAGGTAAGCAATTATATCCATTGTAGGCCTGTAACATATACCACTTGAAAATGCCTTGCAAAGGTGAAGTGGGATAGTATCACCAATGCTATTATCATTAGCCAAGATTGTCTTTGAGGAAGAAGCACAAGGGGATTTTCTGCTTTTCTTTAGTTTCTTTCTTTCCTTTAATAAAAAGAATGTATTATATTCAACTATGGCCAGAAATGGAATTTGCTGACCTGAGAATGCTTGCTCCTAGCCCCCAGAGAAATTTTAAATGCTTTTAAAACCTTTGAAGAATGCAAATGATTCTATAAGAGAGGGCTTTTGGATCCTCATATTAATGTATCATCACTTCAATAAATATTTATACAGCCTTATAGAAAGTGTACAGCAGGAATTAGAATAGGAGTTGAGATACAGCCATGTTGACTAAGAAAGCACCTCACACTAGCAGGCATGGGTGCAAGGACCCAGGCGGCCCTAGCCACGGTGACGCTGTCTCTGAGCCTCTGCCTCCTCCTCTCCTTTCTGATGCCTGATTATGCTCCCAGGGTAGACACCAGTGACTTTCTTTATCCCTCAGCACCTGAAAAGTGGAGATAATAGTGCCTACCTCCCAGTGTAGTAAGAATTCAATAGTGTAATACATGCAATGTAGTTACAACAGTGCCTGACAATAAGTACCTTGTAATGTGAACTGTAATAGTCACCCTCCCTCATGCAGGGGATGCCTGAAAAGAGAATAGCAGGGAACAATATATACGCATGTGTATATAAAGGAATGTATATATGTATGTTTTTTCTCTACATACATACAGATCTATGATAAAGTTTAATGTATAAATTATACAGTAAGAAATTAACAACTTAACATAGATTCTAGCAACCTCAGCATGTGATTTTCTTCCAGATTCCCTTTGGTATAACCAAATTATCAACATCACTATTCTTGTCTTTGGGACCATTGTTAAGTAAAACAATGGTTGCTTGAAAATAGCACTGTGATACTGGGACAGCTGATTGGATAACTGAGACACCTACTAACAGGCAGGTAGTGTATACATTGTGGATGGAATGGACAAAAGGAATTTCATGTCAGGGCAGGATAGAGAGTATGACAGTCCATCAAATTTCTAAGGACAGTGCACAGTCTAAAACTTATGAATTGTTTGTGGCTAGAATTTCCAGAATACTTTGGGACCTGGGTTGACCCAGGATAACTGAAACCTCAGAAAAATGAAATTGTGGATAAAAGGAGACTACTGCATTTTATTATTAGTTATTTTTTAATCTCTTACTCTTCCTTGTTTATAAATTAAAGCTTACCCTAAGTTTGGATCGTGGGAAGAAGCAGTACCTCCAGGGCTGAGCACTATCTTTGGGTTCAGGCGTCCAGTGGACTATGTTCTCCTCAGCTACAGGGAGGCCACTGAATTGTTAATTTGATCTTAGGAGGAAATAGGGGTGTCTCTACTCAAGCCATTAATCTTGACTCAAACACAGTTCTGCATCTAGTTAGCATAAAAATAACATATTAAAAAGTGTTTAGAACCAAGCTACAAAACATTAACTACATTATGATTTCCACAGTGTAAAGATCTGTAGATGCTATGGACTGGATCCCTCCTTCCTCCCAGCATGTATGTTGAACTCCAAACCCTGGTATTTGGCGGTAAATCTTGAAGGAGGTAGATAAGGTCAAGAAAGGTATTTATGCCACTCTGACAAATATTCCCCTAAAAGGCAAATTCAAACAATGTAATACATGTGCATAGGGAAAAGCTCACATGAGGACACTGGGAGAAGCCAAACCTGTCAAACCTGCCCCCATCTCAACCTTGGATTCCCAGACTCCGGAACTCAAGAAAATAAATTCTTGTTTGAACCACCTAGTCTGGGTTACTCTGTTATTCTCAGGGTGGAGGAATTTCAGCAAATTTCAATTTATGTTGTTTTCTGGCTTTAAAAAAATCCTTTTTTTGCTAGCACAAAGTTTTACAAAAAACTATAAGACAAAGAAATACTCCTGGGTTGAGTTCCCCGAGCACATTAAGATGTCGAATTGCTGTCTGCCACTATTATTTTCCCTGGCTTGCTGCAGCTTGTGTTGGGAAAGCAGGTTGAATGAGAGACCAGCCAGGGGCCAGTCTACCATGGACCACTGCCAAGGACTCATAGGATTTTACTACAAGCTGAGCAGGGCTTCCAAAGATTTCCATTCTATGGAAAGGATGGTCTGCTTTTTCCTAATGAAAATCCAAGTCTTTGCCCCAAGAGCCCTACCAGAAGTCTTCTAGAACCCTCAAAACCTGGCACATGTCCCCAGCATGGATTGGCATCAGCATGGTCTGACACTGACATTCCTGAGGCTGACAGCTAAGAGGACTTCCTCACCTCCAGCCAAGTGTCTGACCTTTACTCCCTCCTGGGAGCGACTCCTGGCTGTGACTGTCTGGGCTGGCTCTATCTCTGACCGACACAATGTGTCCTGTATACATGTGTCTCTCCACCTCTTGAAGTGTCCTAGTCTAACCAAAAAAACGAAGTGGACCTGGGTACCTAGGGAGGGACACTGGACACTCCTCATGCCCATCTGGGAGAAGACATGGGAATCTCCTAATTGTGATACTTGGAGAAACGTGCTGGGGAATTGGGGTGAACTGGGCTGGGAGAAAGACTAACTTTACTGTCTTGCTTCAGATTCTCTCCCCTGGTTCCACCTCCCAGACACCACCTTCCCTGGGAACCTCTCCCAGCTTTTGCTCCTCCTTCCTGACTCACATCTGTTGGATCTGGCAGAGGCTGAAGACCAGAAGATCCCAGGTTTGAATTTTAGCCCTTATGATCATGAACAAATTATCGACTCTGTTCTCATGAGTTTATGCAATGGTGAGAATTCTAGTGTCACATTTTGAGATCCTAGCTGAGGATTAAATCAGGTAAGGAAAGTAAGTGTACAGCACTATGGCTTCAAAGCATTTGGTAAGTATTAACTTGAATCACTGAGGAGATGTCTTTAATTACTTTCTAGGCAAAGAGAAAGGAGCAGAAGGCACCGGGGCAAGGTGGCAGAGGCAGGAGAGGAAGGCTCTGGGGCACCTAGGTTGTGCTCTGGAAGCCAGCAGAGGGTCCATCACTCAGTCAGAGACTGGCAGAGGAAGGGCTGGCATCTTGTCGGGCACAGGCAGGTGCTCAGTAAAGCTTTATAGAATATTGTTGTGGTTTATGAAAGAAACACAATGTTCTCTCAGCTGGGTAAAACATAGTTTTATTATTGAATAAGCACTAAACCAGAATATGATACACACTGAAAGAATATACTGCTCCGAAGCCCAGCAGCCTGGCATAAGGATCCTTCTAAACTGAAGGTGCATGAGTAGATGCAAGAGAAGCTGTTTGCTCTCACACCTGTACTGGGGAGGACAGGAGAATTCTTCATCAACCAGAGATAGTGCTAGACCCACATCAGCCCAGAGACAGCACCAAGAGGAGCTGACCAACAAAACTTGCTGGCCGGTATCTTCTCATAGTTTCCCTCTCCATTTCTTTACCTTCCCTAAGTTGCTGCCTCTAAAAGCCTAAGGCCTTTCCCTTCAGTCTGGTTTCTCTACAAATGTGTGATTCCTTTATTTAGATACTGCAGAAGCCCAAGTTCACTCTTTAGAGCTGCTCATTACTGACCACTCCCATATCTGATGTATATCTGATGTACATGTTAATAAACCTATTTGTCTTTCTCTTGTTCATCTATCTTGTCACTCTCATCTATAAGGCCTCAAGTAATAGAATCTCACAGCATACAGGAAACAGGTATTTTCCCTTCTCCTACAATATCACAAAAAGACAGAAAAGAATATCATCCCTGTTACAGCTCTAAGCAAATGCAACCCATCACACTTGTCTTCCTTGGTAAACAATCTCTAGTGCTCAGGTAGGAGGATTTGATAACACTTTTTGTCACACACAGTGTACCATAACTCCGCCATGGAAGAAAACACTCAGGTTAAGAACAGGAGGCAGGAGTTTCCAAAGATGGCGGACCAGTAGGTAGCAGGAGAGATATCCTCTCTGAGAGAGACAGCTTAAATGCCAGAATTTAACACCCTGGAGAGACCCAAACAGAAAGAGATGGACTCTCTCAACCCAGGAAGAAATTAAGTTTAAAAAACTTCTCAAATACGAGGTCCCTGGGCTACCATTAGAGAAGCTAAGATCAGCAAGCACGGCGCCCTCCTTGAGCCACCTGAATTCCTGCCCGAGAGTGTCCTGACTGACCGAACTGTGCCGATGCGACTGGCTTGAGCGGCCGGAGCATAAAGCTGAACAGCCCTCTGTGTGGCTCGCCCAGACCTGGCCCTGCACAAGACTCACCCAGAGGCACTGTGAATTTGCGCCGCAGCCGCACTGAAGTCGGAGGTCTGGGAGCCCAGCAGTTCTCAGGGACCGGCATCAACACACAGTGAGTGATGGGAATAAGACCCTCCCACAGGAAAGGGGAAACTGACTGGAAGACATGTTGGATTTGGGCAGGAGAGTCCTAACTCCATAAGGAAGTGGCTTCAGTTGGTTGCTCCCCTCACCTAGCGGATTGGTGGAATCTGCTTGGATTAGGCCATGCCCCTGGCCAGGACCCAGTGGGTTGCTACAAACTAATTCCCTGAGCTCGGCACACACTGGCGCAGTGAAGGCCTGCAAAGGTTGACTGGCCCAGAGGAGAGGAGCCAGCTCACACTGCGCTTGCTTGAACTTCAGTCTCTGATAGCGGAAGGCAGAGGGCAGAAGCCCCTAGCCTGTGTGCTCCACCTGAGCCTTAATCAACAAGAAAAGGGGCTGGGATTTACACTGTACACTTTTATGGAAGGAACATGATGAGAACATGGAGGAACATGATGAGAACATGGAGGAACATGATGAGAGTGAGAAATAAGAAAAAAAAAACCCAGCCCCCAACCCTGAGAACATTGTCCAGGAGAGGTAAATACAAAAGAGATTGAGGGCAGAAAACATGCAACATCAAACACAGCAGTAGCAAACATAAAGAGATATCTTCAGGAACTCATAAGTGGAATCAAAACTGAAATATTAATTCAAATTAAACAAAAGATAAGTAGATTAATAAAAGAAAGGCTGGCCGCCTCTCAAGAAGGCACAGACAGAAGAATGGAGGAACACAAAAGGAGAGAAACACTTAATGAAGAAAACAAGAAAAACCTAGAATTCATGAAGCAAATTCAAAGAGATTATCAGGAAACTAAAGACTCCATAGAAAGCTAGCAAAACTGCTTGAAAGAAACCAAAGATAGATTATCAAAAATTGAACACAGGCTTGCAATGTGTGATCATGAAAGGGAAGATCTCTTAAAAATAACAAGGGAGCAGGCAGTAACAATTGGAAGGTTAGAGGACGACAAGAGGATCTATAACTTAAGAATAAAGCATGTGAATGAAGAAGCAGGAGTCAAAACAGAGGAACTGCAAAGGCTATTCACAGAAATCATTAAGGAAAATTTCCCAAGCATAGAAAAAGGAAATGATATGCAGATGTATGAAACATACAGAACTCCAGCCACCTACAACCAAAACAGAGCTACACCTAGACACATAATAAAGATCCCAGAAATTCAATATAAGAACAGAATATTAAAAGCCATCAGAGAAAAGAAACAGATCACCTATAAAGGAAAACCCATCAAAATCATGGCAGACTTCTCAACACAGACCATCAGATCAAGAAGAACTTGGAGTGAAGTAATTCAAGCCCTGAAGGAGAAAAACCTCTACCCCAGATTGATGGATCCTGCAAAACTCTCTATAAAAATTAATGGAGAAGCAAGATGCTTCCATGACAATTTGTGACCACCAATCCAACCCTACAAAAAATACTGAAGGGCATTTTAGAGAGAGAGAAAAAGAATACGAGCATTTCAGGAACAGTGGCAGAGAGGCCTCAGTGAATGGGGCAGACAGTGGAGTGGAACAGAAAAATAGACAAGCAATGGCAGAAAAACAGAAGAGCAGAAATAAGGCAGAGAAGATTGGCTGTAATCTCTAGTATAGATGGCCTTGAAATATTAACAGAGAGAAACACAGGCAGAGTAGATCAGGAGATAGGGTCCATTGAGATGCTCTATATAGGGAGGCAGTGGGACCCAAAACAAGCAGTGCACCCTATGGGAGTGAAAGGGGAGGAATTGTCTAAAAAAGGGAGGCAG
>PVJX010014633.1:0-15959 GCA_004027295.1 Dolichotis patagonum | reverse complement strand
GAGGACATATTATGGTAATCATCCCTAATTCCTATCAACTTAATCTGATGCCCTTTATAACTTATACTGTCTTGTTATGACTGATCTTATCTGAATCTGGGTTGTTAGATTGCTACTTTGTATTGACTGATTTTATTTAAATCTGTTGTGATTGATAGTATCACGTCTAAGAGTATAGGCAACTACACTGAAGATGACAAGATTCACTAAGATACCCACTCTGGTTTGATTATTACTTGCTTTGGAAGTCTTATAATGTCTCCAATGCTTTGTTTTTATCAATGTTGTTATATACTGCTGAGACATCATGGTAACCATTGTAGATCACCTTGTATTGTTGTTATATATGACTTTTTTGCTTCATGCTTTTCTAGGAATTGTTTTGTTTTATCTTGCCTTTTTTTGTTTTTCCCTCTAATACAGAAATGATAGATATACAGGTAGAGACTCATGCATGTGTAGAGCTTATAAACAGTTTATGAGAACCAACTATATAACACATGTTGAAATGAACAACTACTTTGAAGAAAAAGAGACACTAAAGTACCCAGTGCTGATTCCATAATGTCACAACGTGTAATCCAGCAAAACTATCACTCTTTGTTCAAAGTGATTTTAGCTTGTTTTGTTTTGTTGAAGTTCAACACACATGAAGGTATGCACAGCTGTTTTTAGGAGAACAAGAGACACTATGACAGCCATTCTTGGCTTCCCTATTGTCTGGTCTTGAAGACCTGAAACGCCCTCCTCATCCTGCTCAGATCAAGTCCATACTAGGTTGTTTCATGTGAATTCCCTGTATGTGACAATATGGACAACTATTTGGAAGAAAACAAGAGTCAATACAATAGAGAGTGAATATCTCCAATTGTCTAGTTTTGAAATTTATGTCTCTTACATTGCTTTCTTGAGTTCTGCTTTGTTCTGTTTTGTTGTGTTTAATTTTACCCTTTTGATATAATTGCATGTATATTTGAGTGGATAAGATGGATGACCATATTGCTGTTTTTTGTCAGATTGTGGAACAGAACTGTTAACAGACTCATTGTTTGAATGTCTACTTTACATGTTTTAACTTTGTAATTGAACAACTATTTCCAAGAAGTCAGTATGTAATTTGTGAAGTAATAATCTCTTAGGTTTTTTTGTTGTTGTTCTTTTCCTTTTTTCCTTGGAATTCTGTATTGTTGCTACCCTTTATTCTGTTTTGTTTTGTTTTGTTTTTTCTTTCTTCTCTTTAAATAAAATTTTAAGAAAAGGAGGCAGTTTTGCAGATTGGTACAAGGTGTCCACTGAATCCAATCTTCCCTCACTTCCTACCTCTCCCAGAAAACGGGGACAGGGCACTGTCTCCAGCTATACTCATGTTTCAGAAAGATGGCTCCTGGGCCTTCACTTTCACAAGTCTCAGATGTAAGACTGGTAAGAGGCTTGGTTTAATCATGAGAAATATTCTCCATACATGTGAAATGGACAGAGAAAGGAATTACAAAATAAAAGGGAGAGGATGAGCGAGCACGCTTTCCTTAGTTTCAACAGGGAAAACCAAGTCTCTTAATTTTCCACCTACCTCTACAGTCTATGATTACAAAGCACAATAAGAAAATAATATAAAAGTATGGAGTTTACTGAGGAATAAACAAACTTTCACGAAGTTAGTACCCACAAATCTTATGAGAACCGTGCAGCTATCCCCATGTTTCAGATGAGGAAATTAAAGCACAAAGATTATTTTTACTTAGCTAAGGTTGCACAGAGATAATGTCTGGACTTCAGTTTAATTCATCCTGATAAATGGATGGACAGATGGATGGTCGAGGCCTGAGAAGAAAGTAAGAGTTTTTCAAACAGCTGTTGAATTTGAAAACTGGATGCAGAAGGCTGCAAGAAGTCTGTAAGAATTGCATTTGCCTGAAAATATGTTTTGCAAGTTCATAAAGGTCATTCTTGCTCTACGCCCTTTTCATTTTGGCATCTGGGCTCAGCACTCATCTCCTCTCACACTCCCCCATAACAGTTTTTGATGTGTTTTCATGGTAAAATTACAAAGTCAGATGGTGGGTGACTTGAGTCTTTGTACATTTGTCATGCCCTTAATGATTTCTTTTCTGTGTCTTCCCCAACCTTGGCAGTTTGGGGAAAAGCAGCTCAGCTCGGCTCTCAGCTGCCAGCATACGAAGTACAGGGACACTGTTTTCTGCAGGGTCCGGGACAGAAGTGCTGACATTTCATTTTTAATGGTCCTTTACCTTTGATTTCTCCTCTGCATCATAGAAAATCATGGCAGCAGATTCCTTTAGGGGAAGAAATTCCCTCATTTCTCAGAAATATGTTTCCATGTTTTGGGAATGTTACTTTTGAAATGTATTTAATGAACTTGTAAAGTTTTTTTTCCCAAAGAATGTAAGATTTGCTCAACTTCTGATACTGTACAGTGCACATTGTAACTTTTATAACTTATTTCTGGTTTGGCCTCCAGTGTGACATTTCCGTTCTCACTTGATTAATGATGGAAGTTTTAGGAAAATGCACATAAAAGACAGTGGACCAGTGACATTGTCTTTATTCTCATTGCTGACACAAAATATCTGATGCCCAAAGTTAAAGTGGGAAATGTTATTTAACTCACAGTTTGTAGAGGTTTCAGTCCGTGATTGACTGGCTCCAAAGCAGGGTGGCTCATGACAAACATCAACAGTTCATAGTTGTGGAAGACAGCAAAAGCAAGAAGGGAGGAGAAGGGACAAGCCTCTTTCTGTCCCTTATATTGTATGCAGGTTATTCCCCCAACCAGGATGGGTGTGGCTTTCACATCCTTAATCCCAGTATTGGACCATGAATTAATCACAAACTCTAGATTCAGCCACCTCTAAAAAGTCCATCCCCCATAACTGCGTAAGACTCTGGAGGGGACATCTAGGCACAAACCATAACAATCAGAAATGTATTACTGTGCCCAGATCCATTCAATAGGTCCCCACATACATGAATACTCAACTGCTTGGTACTGAAAATTGCTGAGAGTGAGCTCTGCCCTGCTCTTCTCTATGAGGACAGTGACATAGTGGACAGCCTGACAAGGACAAGAAAGAAGGAGAATGAAACAATGAGTACCATCCCATGGAACTTGACTTGGAAGTCAGCACACACAGAACCAGTTTATTAACAAAGTAGACTGTGGTGGGTGTGAGCCATGTCCCCCTCTCTAAAAGATAATACTGAAGTCCAAAGCTCCAGTGTTTGTGGAGGTCACCTTATTTGGAAACAGAGGGATTTAACCCAGTTTAGATGAGCCTTGAGTGGGCTTTCATGTATTACAACTGGTTTTCTTTCCAGAAGTGGAAACTTGGATACAGACACACACAAAAAATGCCACGTGAAGACACAAAGAGATGTAGCACAGAGAAGACTCCATGTGAAAATGAAGACCGAGGTTGGAGTGATGTTGCTACAGCCAAGACATACTTAGGGCTAACACTGATAGAAGAAGTGAGTGGAGGATCCTTCGCTGGAGGTGTTAGAGGGAGCGTGGGCTGGCCAACACCCGATGGAGAACATAGTCATAGGCCACAAGATACCAGAGGTTGTCTAAAGCCATAGAATACATGACACAAAGAGTGAACCTCATGAATCAAGAATACATATTGTATGCGCCAAATTTAATTGATATAAATATATAATAATAATATCTCAATTGACTAATCAACTGCAGTTATACAGTTATACATCAGAGCATGACTTTAAAAAGTGGGGAACTACGTGAAGGAGAGGGGAATACGTGAACCCTATTTTCTGCTCAATTCTTCTGTAAACTTGAAACTGCTCTACAAATAAAGCCTACTAATTTTTTTTTGAAGAGTCAAGTCCATTGCTGCACTGAGTTACTGCCTTGAAATACATCCAGACATGGTTTTGGAATAACAATAAACCGTGGGCATTATTATTTTCTTCTAACATACTTGACTGATAGGATTCTTCCTGTTAATTCCATTGGGAACAAATCTATGAATTTACTGTGGTCAAGTAGGAAATTTCCGGGACACACACTAGTGACAAAAGTAGTTTCCCTTTGAATGCTTGGTGCCATTTTCCCAGTGCTGAGAATCTCACTGTCTCATCCCTTTCTCCCCATCCAACACTTGACCTTTGCATTGCCTGATTCCTAGGACAGAATGATACTGACTTTTCCAATGTACGAGAACTCAGCTTCATTGAGCTTTTACCGCCATTTCCATATGCAAGAAAAGAAGTAGTACAGTGTTGCTTAGTTCCCACAAAAACATCTGCTCCCGCTCCCAGAGTACCTTTAGGCTGGACAGGGGGTTTGCAGGGGTGCACAACTTGGCACTGGGCAGCCTGGGAAAGTACCCAGCAGAGGGTAATCAGAACTTAGAATGAACATTTGTGTTAATAGCTTCAGAAAATACTGAGCCTCCACCTTGGCGTGATGTTGGAGAGAGATACGGCAGTACAACCTGTGCAGACACATGCGTCCTGGTCTTCCAACCCTAGACGCAGCCTCGCCCCAGTCATCTGACATGGCTAGGTCAGCCTGCCAGTAGTAAAATTCCCAGCTCATCTCCCCTCTGAGAGCAAGTAGCAGGTGATTGGGCAGGCAGGTGACATATCTCCGAACTCTGTGCCTAAAGCACTAGACGTTCCCCACTCCTCTGGGCTGCTGTGGAAGACTGCCTGGCCAGCCTGGTTCTCCTGCTCCTGCCCCATTAGTGCCTGTTCTCTCCTTTTTCTTCTGCTTATCTGTATCACCTTTGTTTTTTTATAGTATTCTAATTTAGTAGCAGAAATTATAATTTGGAACAGGATATCCAAGAAAATTAATCTTTTCTGGCTGAAATTGACTAGCCCAGTATGCTAAGTGGCCTATTGGCAAGCATGTGTCCTCTTGATCGATTATGAATCAAGACCCTCCTATGTGTCCAGCCTCGTACTTGGTACTAGACAAAACAGTAAATTTTAAAAATGCACCTGACTTCAAGAAGCCCAAGTCCTGGAAACAGACAGACACTGAAGAGCTGATTGTTCTAATCCTCTAGAATCCCAGTTCCCTGGCATGAAGTTCTAGTGTGCCCCTTGGAAACTGAAGTTTCAGTAGCAACCCATTGAGTCATTTCCATGAGAGGCGAGAAAAGAGGACAGGAAGGGAGAACAGAGCATGTGGATTAGAATGGCAGAATAGAAATACATTTTCATCTTGGAGGAGGGTGTAGGGAAACTGAAGGAATGTAAACAGGGAGCCATACCCCAGGAGAGAGAAAACTAGAGATGTTCACCAGAGGCACACATGGCAAAGAGTCTGCATGGAGTAGCTGTGGACAAGACTAAATGAACTTTCATGAGAGGGAGAGAACTAGATATTTTTAGCAGCAAGTTTCCCAAGTAGCAGCCATGTTAATTAATGGGAGCTAGGTTTTAGGAACAACTGCTCCAAGAGATAAAAATGAAAGAAATTTTGAACATTTGGGTGAAGACCCTACAAAAAAGTGAATCTTCTCACTGCGCAAGGTACCTATAGGAAGGTAAAACATTTACCTTTCAGTCTTACATTGAGAGAGCTAAGAATGGAGGACCTAAAGATTTTCCTGTTAACAAATAGACATGAATAATACAACATACATTGCTATTAATGAAGAATGTGTACATTTATTAGTATTTTCTCCGGGCAAAATGGTGCACTCATTTTAGTTCACATAGCAAACAATGTAATCGTTACTTAGACTCTTCATCACCTTTTCATACAAGGTGCTAAGCCCTGACTACTGAATTCTCTAGTTTTCTGGAGCCCTGGCATGAAGTCCTAGTGTACCCCTTGGAAACTGAAGTTTCAGTAGAACCCACATAATTGGAGAGGAATTTTGTGGTAGGTCCTAACAGAGAGCAAACAGGGGCTGGTTCATTTTCACTTGGCAATCTAAGGGTATCTTGTGAAGGACACAGTTTTTAGACTGAGGATTGAAAGAGATGACATTAACCAGAGGAGCAAGGAGACTTCTTGGCTCTTCTCCACCAACCACCAGCCCTTACCTAGCTGTGTCGAGAGATGCATTAGAGAATAGTGGTAATGACCTGAGCAGATGGCCATTATCTACGTCCCCTCATTTGAGCCTCACAAAATCCCTGTGGGATAAATGCAAAGAGCCCAAATTATAAAGGAGAGAACTAAGGCTTATCTGCTTAAAATCAGGCAGTTGGTAAGTGACAGATCCAGGGTTTTTCCCTAGACTTACAGTGCTTAAACCCACACCCTATTCATACTGGTTTTCTGTTGTCCTGTGTATGTTAGCAGGAAGGTACCGTATCAGCACGGATGTGCTCTGTTGTAACTAAAAGGGAATCTGACTAAAAGGAAATATTTGCAACAATTTTAGAATGAAAAAAAACTTTAAAAATTATTTTGACATAGATGACGCAAATAAGTGCAGGCAAATGGAGAAAAAGACAGGGCCAGTACCCAGCATTAGATATTTAGAGTAATATTAGTTAAACCAACTTGTGCAAACCAATAAGGAAAAGTAAAGAGAGCATCAGAAATCGATAGCACAATTTTAGTGTTAGCTGCATTTAAATGAGACAGCTCTGACTCATTTGACAGTGACGTCAGGCCAAGCAGGTTACAAGGGGCAAAAAATGTATTTTGGGGAAAAGTTGCAAAAGAAATGATAAATTAGAATACATCACATCTCGATAGCTCATCCCTGTGGATGGAGACTAAAGAATCATCAGGGAACTTCCTGAAACTCTGAGGAATCTGTATGCATTCTTAAGTCTCCAGAGCAGGACAGAGCAGGTACCGCCTATGTAGAAGGCCAAGGTCATGTGCCAATCACCAATACTAAATGGACCGTGCAAGTTGGGACGTCTCAGGACCTAAAGCAAGAAGCTAAGAGCAGTGTTAGTTCTGAGAACCTCACTGCCTGTGATTCCTTCAGGTGTGGAATCTTCTTCACCCACGTAGGAGAAGGAAGTACCTAGCTGCCAATGAACAGACGGCCTTTACTGTTCTGGTGGTCCAGGCCACAGTTTAGTAACATTTGTTCTAAGGAAGTGCATTCTCTTGTATCAACATAACCCCTTGTTAAATGCCACTTAAACCCCTGCCCTGTTCTTGGATGCCCTCCTTCTTATTCCCTCCTTGTTTACTATCACCTTGTTCTAACATTTATGGAAAGACTCCTTTGGTGTTGCTGTTGGGAGGCAGGACTGATTGCTATTTCATGTAACAGATGTTGCTGTTTTACTCTGAGACATAATTCAATCCAGGGCTCTCCAGAGCCATGTAACAAAAGATCTGAGTAGGTTTTATTTTATTCTGCTTATATTTCTTGTCATCAGAGAAGGATGCTTTCTCTAACAATATTCATGAGTTCCTTCCCTAAATTATAAACACTTTGGTTCTTGGTATCACTTTTCTATTGTATTCTTCTCATAAAATTGCATAAAACTCATTTTAAATGACTTTAAATTTAAGTTGGGCTGTGAAATTTCAGAAGGCCAGAGAAATGAGCTTGGAAGCAAAAGTGCTCATTTTAAAGCTGAACTGACTGCAGGTTTTAAGGTTGTGTCTTCCAGGTACGGGAAACTAGTAGCGGGAGGACCTTCCAATGGGCCTTTCTCCAATACACTCTTCCTAGGTAACTCGGGCCTTTGGGTATCATGAAATAGCCACCTTCTTTTGAAATTCATTCTTTCTTTTTACCTCGAAAATGGGCAAGTCCACCCAAGCTCACGGCTAGGAGACTGGGAATGATTCATTCCCACTGTAGCAAGATGTGTTTTATAAGGTATGCAATACAGGTGTCCACCAAGAAACCCTAGATTGTCTATCTGCTTCTCTTTGTTGAAATTTTCATCATGAAAGCTCTTCTAAAACAGATAGGAGGAGAGCTGATGTTTGTCATATCCACTCACCCACCTCCTCCAATCATCCATCTATACCTTCATCAAAGTGCTTAAACACACATCCCAACAGACACACACAGGCACAGCCACGCTCGTGTCTTGCCCTCTACTTGGAGCCTTCCCCATACGCCCAGCTTGCAATCAGGTCAAGACTTCTTCAGTCTCTGAATTTCCCATGAGCTCAGATGTTTCAAGTCACCACTTATTTATCCAGTTTTCAAGGAAAATAAGAAAAAGAATAGTGGAGATAGACAATATGTGATTTGAAAAAAATACAGTGAATGTTAAGGATTTTTTAAAAAATTACAGCAAAAGAAAAATTATAATCCCCTCAAAATGCTCCTGCCCACTTTGAATACACTCATCCCATTACCCTTGCTAGTTTTTGAAATGGTTCAGGAAGACCTCTTTCACGAGTGTCTGCAGTGTGTTGTTGTGGCCTCCTTGATATCAAATTAATTCAAAACATTTACCCTTTGTGGTCATTGTGACTGAGCAGGAGCTGGAAGTCACATGGTGTCAGATCTGGGGAGTAAAGTGGATGAAGGCACACCATGCTGTTTTTTCACTGGATGTCATGGGGCAGCAGAATTCATTGTATTTTTTATCATTACTGGTAAAGACAACCACGCAGGACTTCCAGAAAGGTTTCAGAAGGTGGCAAGAACAATGAAATAAACGTGTTTGAAATCAGGGGTGTATTCTGAGGGGGATAAATGGCAGTATGTCTTCTATTGTAATAAATTTTTAGGATTTAAACATACCATCTACTTGACCACATGGTTACAGTCCAAGGAGGTGAGCTCTCTAGTGAATGTGATCTCCACTTCCTCAGGAACCAGAAGTCTAATAAATCCAAGCTGCCAAATCCCTCCATGTTCTGAGCTTCTAGAAGGTATGAAGATTGACACACGAGAGACCTGTATGGACACTGGGGTGAGAAGAAGCTTCTGGAAACTTCTGACCAAGCAGGAGAAAGCAGAGAGAGAATGGTTGTTCTAGTTTGACAGCTGGTTCTGGAATATTCAGGGACAGTGAGTGGCTCATTCAGGACGCTTCTGCTCTGCCTCCCGCTGAGGAAGGTGTCCGGGCTCATTAGCACTCCCACTAGGGGCGAGCTCTGGCTGAGAGGAGAAGGAGAGCAGTCAATTTTGCCACTCATTAGCAACTCTGGGCAGACAGTGGTGGGAGATTGAAGCTATTGGCAAAATGAGAGGCTTACTGCTCTGTGGGCAGAGTTAGCCATTCTAGTCCTTTCTGCCTCAGTCAGTCACCCAGAGTCAATTATCTGCTGGTCTCACAGAGCAATGAGCAAGATGATGTTGCTTAAAGTATTCTGTACTTTGTGTAGTAACTCAGTAATAGTCAGTGTTATGACTCTATGCAATTCCACAGGAAGAAACAATGGTCAGAAAAGCAACATACATAACCACAAATCTTTATAACTTTTGAATTTCAGGAAAGCAACAAATAAATCCTTAGTATGTCTTGTGCATATTGTATAAAATTATTCTATAAACTTGCATGTACATGTAATAAAAACTATTTATTTACATGAAATTAAAAGGTAACTGGCTGTCCTGTATTTTATTGGTCAAACTTACTCAACTGCCCCAACATTGACTATAATTAATGCCCACCTTATTAATTATAATGAGGTGACATGAAATTGATAGGTAAAATAAAAGAGATAGTTTGCTAAACACGTTTGTCTTCTCAACCACCATATAAGGTGGGTACCGTTATATGCAATTTATAGTAACTAGAAATCATAGAAGTAAAACAATACTCCAAATTATAGGTAATAGTGAGCCTCTGATTCCACTGAGGATTTTGTTTTGTCCTGTTTGATACAATAGTAGGTATTACACCCAGGGCCTTCGTACTGCGTGATGTCCTCAACTTGTTTTAAATATGTTTCCTTTGTTACAGGGCCTTCCTAAGTCACTAACTTGTCTGAGCTGGGTCTGAACTTGTGATTCTCCTGCCTCAGCCTTCTAGAATTGTAGGTGCATGTGTCTCCACACCCAGCTAGTGTGTGTGTGTCTTACTACTGCACTAATTGTCTACCTCACCTTGGTTGGTACTTAAGCAGCAGAGAGATGATTGTCCATCAGGGGTGACCAAGTATGAATGGAATACAGTACTAAATTCTCATTTGATTCAACCATATTCCATGCAAAATCTTGCATTGCACCTTCTGTGTGTGTGTGTGTGTGTGTGTGTGTGTGTGTGTATTTTCCTTTGCCTTGGAGGATCACAGTTCTGTCCCTGGCTCTTCAAACCCTTACGTTCATAGAGTATCTGCAAGATACTCTTCCATGTGTGTGTGCATGCATGTGAGTGTGTGTGTATGTGTGTGCTGCAAAAGGAAATATAGGAAAATAATTAAAAACTAATGAAATTGGTCACCTACAGTAGAGGGATAAGAAGGGCATGGAAGGGGTGATACTTTCCTGAGTATAATGTATGATTTACTTTTAATTTTGAAAATGTAATAACATTTTGTTTACTTACAAATATAATAATTATGGATGTTGAGGAAAATGGCATTCAAGCAAACATGACCAAATTTCCAATGAATAATATGACCACACCAAGGAAAACTGAAAGCAAAAATTCAGCTAATTTGTAACACAGTAGTTGAACTCAATTTGAAGAGCTAATGACTTGAGTGTGTCCCCCAAAGTCTCATGGGCTGGAAGTGTGGCCTCATTGTGGAGATGTTTATGAGGCAGAACTGTTAAGATGTAGGGTAGAGGCCAGGTTATTTGCTTATTAGGGGAACCGTCCTCCAGAGGGCTTTCTGCTGGTCTTGAGGAGTGAGCTAGTTTCCATGAGAGTGAGTTGTTTCAGGAAGAGCAGGCCTGGCTCCTGAATCTCTCTGGGCTCCCACCTCACTTGGTGATCTCTCTCTGTCATGCATGTTCCTGACGTGACGCATTTGCCATGTTATGATAACCAGAGTTCCCCGCCAGAGTCAGCAAACCTGGCATCATGCTCTTAAACCTCCAGTACTGTGAACTCAGTAAACTCTTTATAGAGTACCAAGCCTCACTTATTTTGTTATAGCATTAGAAAATGGATTCATAGGCAATAAATTTATTGTGGCTGAAAGAATAAGTGTAGCACTTTTGGATTTGTTTTCTTGGATTACTATTGTAGAGTTGGGCAACAAAGGTAAATATTTTGATTTAGAGGGCAAATTCAAGATTCTCACTAAGAAAGAAGACACATATATGGACTGGAGAAAAGCAAAGAGCCCTATGGTGTTAGACTGGAAACAGTGGTTGCTCCTGTCTCTGTTCATCAAAATGCTCCAGTAACAATGCTATAGATCTTGGTTTCTAAATATTACTTTCCATCAAAAGGAACCTGGGACTCATGGATAAATGGTGATTCCAGGGCTTGGCAGGGGAAGTATATTAATCTCTTGCTTTTAAACGTAAGGAAATGTGAGTATTCTACACACCTTCCTAACAAGCTGACTCTGGACAGGCTGAAAGTGAAGGGGAAGTGAGTTGTTATGAAAGTGGATTTCAATGTTCCTGTGGTGAATAACTAAAATTACCAGCAACCAAAGAACCAAGGCTGCTGTCCTAAGCACCAAATTCTGCTTGAACAGTGGAGGCAAGTTGTCTGTCCTTACGAACCACCTAAGCCGGCCTGTTGGTATCCCAAAGCCTGACAAGCCGGTACTCCTTACAGCCAGTTGCCATAAAACTCAAATCTCTGCCAGGCAAGGATGTTCTGTTCTTGAAGGACTGTGTAGACCCAGAAGTGGAGAAGGCTGTGGTGACCATCCTGCTGGAGAACCTCCAGTTCCATGTGGAGGAAGAAGGGAAGAGAAAAGATGCTTCGGAGAACAAGGTTAAAGCTAAACCAACCAAAATAGAAGCTTTCTGAGGTTCCCTTTGTGAGCTGAGGGATGTCTATGTCAGTGATGCTTTTGGAACTGCACACTGAGCCCACAGCTCCATGGTGGGAGTCAGTCTGCCAGAGAAGGTTGTTGGATTTTTGACAAAGGAGGAGTTGAACTGTTTTGCTGAGGCCTTGGAGAACAGAGTGCAACCCTTCCTGGCCACCTTGGGAAGAGCTAAAGTTTCAGATAAGATCCAGCTGATCAATAATGTGCTGGACAAAGTTAATGAGATGATTATAGGTGATGGAATGGCTTCTACCTTCCTTGAGATGCTCAACAACATAGATGGTGTGAAGATTATTTTGCTTGTTGACTTTGTCACTTCTGACAAGTTTGATGAAAATGCCAAGACTGGCCAAACCACTGTGTCCTCTGGCATGCTCTCTGGATAAATGGCCATGGACTGTGGTCCTGAGAGCAGAAAGAAGTATGCTGAGCCTATTGTGTGGAATGGGCCTGTGGGAGTATCCGAATGGGAAACTTTTGCCCAGGGAACTAAAGAGACAAGGTGGTGAAAGCCACTTCCAGAGGCTGCACCACCATCATAGGGAATGGTGACACTGCTACTTGCTGTGCCAAATGGAACACAGAGGATAAAGTCAGCCACATAGACACTGGCGAAGGTGACATTCAGAACCCTAGAAGATAGAATCCTTCTGAGCGTGGATGCTCTCAGCAGTATTTAGTGCTTTCCTGCCTTTGGGTTCCTGTGCACAGTCCCTAAGACAAAATGGTATTTTCTGCATCTCCTCTTGGCATTAGCTAAAGCATTCCTGCCCATCAAGTTTCAGTGGCCAAGAGATGCAGCATCAGAGACCCTTAAACAGTTGTATTTCTCTCAGCTAATATTCACTACATTCTGAACTGGACTACATTCTTCAAGTCCCCATTTAAATTTCTTAGTGACTAAACCATTGTGCATTCTACTGTGTTTGAAGAATTGGCTTTGCCACTGTTCATTAGTGAACAGACACGGACACAAAATGAAACTCTAGTTGTAGGGAGGGAGAAGTTGTTGATGATCTATTAAGTAAAAAAAAAAAATTGCTCACTAAAACTGGAAAAAAGTAAGAAAATGTTCATAAATGATGGGATCATATAGCAATAATATTGGAAACAAAAAAAATAATATTGGAAACATCTTTTGGTGGGGAGCTTACCAGGAATCGCACTCAGGATCCCATGCTTGCCAGACAGGTGCTGTACCTCTGAGCTAAATCCTCTGCCCTGGAAATACCTTGAAGGATCCTCTAGTGGTCAAATCTGTGGCAATTTTAGTGCCAAAATGAAGAAAGTTAGTGATAGGTTATAATCTATGAATTTTGGCATTAGTTTATATTAGTGCTAAATAAATAGTGAAGTAGGGAAGGCCCTTCTTTAGAATAGAAAACCAACTAATGAACATAGACTGGATGGGGTTAGAAAATGATCATTGCAACATCACAGTACTAGTTGAGTTAGGTAAGCTTCATTGATGGATGCTAAAGTGATTAGGTGAAAGTCTCAGAGAATCTTTCCACAGATGGCTTATTAACTACAAAGGGAAAGCTAGTATCTTTATAGTGGAAAAGTTGGCTAATACCACCTCAACCAAGTGATAAAGTTCACATCACTAATAAAAATGCACCTGTCCTATTGTGTCTTCAGATTTCATGCACAAAGGCTACACTGCCAAAAACCTGTGGCCTAAATGTACTATAATCATCTGAAAACAACAAACAAATCCAACTTGATACTGTTTCACACATCACTTAGCCTATATTTGTTTGGATTGTCAATATCACAAATGGCAAAGACAAAATAATTCAGAAAACTGTCCCAGTTAAATGTGACAGGTGAAACATGACCACTCAATGTAAGGCATAATTCTGAAACTGATCTTGAATTTTGGGGGGAAATTGCATTGTGTCTATGGAGAGAATGTCCTTGTTATTAGGAGACATATACTAAAACATTAAGGAATGAAGAGGTGTATACAGTTTTCTTTCCTATGGTTCAGAAGTCATAATCATAATAATTGTATACTGATATATGTTTAGATAAAGAGGTGTGCTAACAGTAATTGGTAAATCTAAGTGAGGATTATATATATAGCTTTTGCAATTATTCTATAGGTGTGGAATATTTTTCAAAATAAAAAATTCAAACACCCTGATGCTCCAGCCTCACCACTACAGAAGTAAAGATTAGATCTTGCAATTAGAATTGAAGGTATGGGATGGCTGAATGACTTGGATAGTCCTCTGGAAGTCAGCAGCGTCCTGGAAACTTTAACTCAGTGTTATGGGTCACCTACTCTCCCAGGAATCTAGGATGAAGTCACCCAGAGTGGCTACAGGATTTCTGAAAAAAGAGAAAAAGCTGTTTCATGCTATACCTGCAATGTGGGAATCACCCTCCACTCCTGTTTCACGCAACTCATCACCAACCATGTGAGTTCCACCCCAGAAACAATGGCTAGCATCAATAAACCACATACAATAACAAATATTGGCGAGGCTGTGGGGGGAGAGAAGGCTTGTTGGAAGGGAATGCAAACTAACACAAACACAACAGAAATCAGCACAGTATAGGGAGTCCTCAAAAAACTAGAGCTACAAATTCCATCTGATCCAGCTATTCCCCTGCTAGGTGCCTTCACAAAAGAATTAACGACATCATATTATAGTGACACATGCATACCCATGTTTATAGCAGCATAGTCTATAATAGCTAAATCTTGGAAATCAAGATGTGAATGGATAAAAAAAGTGGTATTTATACACAATGTTTCTGGGGTAAAATACTCTTGGTGTTGTTTCCTTCTTATGGCAAACCTCTTAGTTTAGGTATACCTCCCCTCTCTAAGACTATTAACTATAGGACTTCCGTTTTGTTGTTTTCTCTGTATTTGCTGTTTACTTTGATGTCTATTTTTCATAATAAAAGTTTTCTCAACTACTTGAGGACACGTGGACCATTTATTAACCATCAGGGTTGATCAAGGCTCTGAATACATGCGGGTAGGGGCTGTGTGTGTGTGTGTATGTGTGCGTGTGTGAGGCTTGAAGTGTGATTCCGGGAGTATTGTGCTTCTTTTCTTCTTCCTTTTTCCAGAATTCCCAGGTGTCATTGTCTGGGTGACTTCTCTCTGGAGCTGTTCACTTTCTGCAGAGAGAACCTGTCAGCTATAGTCTGGTGTCTGCCTCCTATGAGTGGGAATCAAGAGGGCTGGGGGCTACTAGTAGTGTGCACGTCAACATTCACTCTGAGAATAGACTTTCCCCTTCTTTCGAGACTGCAGCTCCTCTGGGTCTTGCTTTCCAACAATACACCTCCTCCTTGGGTGGCCCCTTAGCTGCTCCAGTTGGGCAAGTGAGATAAGATTTAATTTATACTTAAATAGAATTTCAGCCAAACCCCCTGATTTTACCTCATTCCCACCACCACCTCCAGCACATCAGGTGTTTGATCCAAAGGGCCTCTGCAGGCATTTGGAGGCAGGTCGTCAGATTCTTAGTTCCTCTTCTTCCTAATTTCCATTCTACCAAAGTCACTGATGGTTCTCATTTGCTGTGGTTTCTTTCCAATTCTGTACATCCTTTGGGGTGTGTACATATTTATTTTTATTCCTTTATCTCATTTGGTGTGGGTTCAGGAGGGAGCAGGGGTGGGCAGCCATGCCGCCATGTTTAATTGGAAGGTCATTCCTTGGGCCCACCTGAGCTCACACATGCTTCTGCAGTGAACTTCGTTTGTGCTCCATCTAGTCTTTTGGGACTCGTCTACCCCTCAGGTGTGCGTGGTCTATTTTCATCCAGCCCTTGTATAGATCCACAACATGCAATAATTATTGATTCAGTTGAATAGAACTGTTCATTGGAAACCATACCACTTCTCTCATTCTCTTTTAAGCATAGCCCTACCGAGAGCTTTTTAAAGATTGATCAGAAATAGCAAACTCCTACTCATATAAAACCATATTTACAGTACATATGGCTTTTCCTGGCTCTTTCAGAGATGTACTTTTTTACTCAGAAGTAATTGCTTTTCAAAGGATAGAAATTCTCCTTAGTTACCAGATGAGTGAAGCTAATAAGCAAAGTCTTCTGACTGATCTAGCAAAAGCTACAGAATAAAA
>PVJX010014632.1:0-44418 GCA_004027295.1 Dolichotis patagonum | reverse complement strand
TCCCCAAGTCCTTAGAAAATCAGACATCTCTACTACCTCTGATCTCATCCCTTCCTCTCCCCTTCAAACACTGTGCTAGCATAATGTTGACCTCAAATAAACCAAACATGCCTTCCCCTCAAGGTCTCTGCACCTGACATTCTTGTCCTGGCAAGTTTTTCTATGTGGCTCAGTGCTTCGCTTTCTAAAGGTCTCTCTCCACTAAATTAGGTCAGATTAAAGAGGACCTCCTAAACGCAGATCATCCTCTCAGGTGAAACAGCAACCCAGACATACTCTATCACATTCCTAAGCCTCCTTCAGTTTTAATTTTCTATCATGATCATGATTGCTTAATATATTCACTATCTTTTGATGGTCTTGTCTGCACTAAATTTATCGGATCCTGACCTAGACCCCTGATCTCCCAAATGAGTATACGGCAGAGGTTAAATAAAAAGAGACAATTGTATGATATTTTTAGGGCTCCAGGAGGGTCAACACCCCTTAGTTGAGCTTGAGACTCTGAGGGCTAAGACAAAAACTTCTCTGAATTAGCCCACTTTATTAGGTTCAACAGCAAGGGGCAGAGAAACTAAGGAAAATGCAGGCAATGAGCAGGACATTGGGAGTCACTTCGAGGACGTCTCCAAGCAATGAATCAAGTCAATTCAGTAGAACTGTCTTTTCATGAAGACATGGTAGGAGTGAGACTGTAGGAATAATTCCTGCAGCTGCAGTCTCGTCTACTTAATTGATGTTGGAGCCAAGTGTCCACAGCTGTGGCCTTATCTTACCCTTTGAGGTATCTCTGGCCTCACAGGCCACTACAGGCCTCACCCAGGACCAGTGATTCATAGAGGTTCACTTACTATGAATCAGCTCCCATTGCCAGGCAAGGGTCTGAGACCTAGGACAGACTGACAGACAAACATAGAAAGCCAATTAGTTAAATTTAAATCCTGCTCAGAGCCGCTTCTTGGTGGTCTCAACAAAAATGATTCAGAAAAATATGCTACAAAAACCTATTATATACATGGTATTTTAGGTAGTGAGAAGACCTATAAAGATCAAGCGTGGTAGGGGATGGAGCAGGAGAGGGCATTTTAGCTAGGGTAGTTAGGAGAAGCCTTCCTGACTGAGAAAATGAATCTCTGTGATGTGAGGGAGACGCAGGATTCAGAACGAGATGAGGCTATGAGCAAACACTCCCTCTCTCCTGTCACTCTTCATTCAGATAAATGCTTCTGGGTACCCTGCAAGTATCTCTCTACTGAAGGCTTGTCTCCCTGGACCCTGGAAACAACTCTTACAAATGACAGCAAGGAGTTAAAGAGTCAGGACCATAGACACCCTCCCCCTGGTGGGATAATTCTGAGTCATGGGCAAAGCCATCTTCCAGAGTCCCTGGTGGGACTGAGTCCATGATGGTCACCTGTGCCAGTACTGCCCTCCTTCCCTTTGCCCTGGTGGTACTTCTGGACTCACCTGGCCCCACTACAGTGTCCCATCTCAGCCCTAGTCAAGAGCTTCCTGGGACCTTGTGGCTTCTGGGCTGGAGGCAGGAAGGCTGTCGGAGTGACACCAGAAGAGGTCTCTGATGGATGGAGCTGTGTGCAGGGCTGGCTACAGGCACAGGTGGGAAAAGGGTGTCTGTAGCTGTCTAAGGGTGGCCGGAAACTGAAGCTTCTTACAACATCCCACACAAAATAGGGTGCAACGTTTAAATTTCTCTGAAGTTCTGTAGGGAGAGGATGGTTGCACAGGACTGGTGTGAATTTACAGAAATCCATTAACCCCATCTGCATACTAAAAGCATTGCAAATTATGTTATTTCAACCCATAAGTTTAGACATCCATAGGAATAAAAATTTATGATAACAACAAGATGTATGGTTGGTATAAATAAGCTAGCCCAGGAAAAATGTGCTAAAACGGCTATGGAAATTCTCCAAATTAAATGAGCGATGCCAGCGCCAACCTTCAGCGAGGCAAGGACACTGAGCCATGGTGCTCAGGGCACTCAGCTTCTTCTGATCAGTCAGTCTTCTGAAGAGAAAGGGCAGCTGTAATCCCTGTAGAGAGGGTCCTGCCTTTTTGAGTTGTCACCTTAGAGATGGTGCAGAAATCCCTCCAGGACGCAGTATAAATCTTTTCAATACTAGGACCACGACTACTACTACTAATAATATTAAGTAGCTAATGTTTTTGAAAATTTAGTATATATGTAGATTTTTTTTGAGGTCCTCAAAAGTGCCCCACCCATTTTTTATTTACATTACTGGAATTTGAACCAGGACTTCCACATTCAACTAATTCCCCAGCCTTTTTTCAATTTTTAAAACAGGGTCTTGCTAAGTTGTTTGGGCTGGGCTTGAACTTGTGATCTTTCTGCCTCTGCCTCCCAGAATGCAGGAATTATAGGAATATGCCACTGTATCTGGCTTCATTGAATTCTCACAACTGTTCCATGAAGTAAGTACTATTATATATCCCCATTTAAATGAGGAAACAGACTCGGAGATGAAGCATATAGCAAGTGTAGAATTAAACTCAGGCAACATAACACTAGAGCTTGTATCCTTATTATAATGCTCTACCACCTCCACCGACCACTATGCTGAAAAGAACTTTGAGAATATCTGTATATACAGTGACTTACCCAAGCTTATGTAGCTGGGAAGTGGCAGGGCCAAGATTCTGACTTATGACTTCAGTCACTCTGGTAAGTGTTCTTTCCAAACCTATGGCACTCTCCATCCCTAGTGACACAAGAAGGCGCAAAGGTCTGGAATGCTCCTGCAGATTTTCCTGTGAGCCTGAGTGCCAAGTGGAGAAGGTCTGCCTCAGGAGGCAAAGCTCCTGCTCTCAGGAGGGTTCTTTCATAGCAGAAGCTAATTAGCATAGCTAATTTGCAGTGAGAGCACACTGCTGAGCATGCGCCAGTCCTACCTCAGTGGCCACCTCCTTCCTCAAGGATTTCAACTTGGTCCCCTGGCTGACTTACCACCATCCTGAGAAACAGACTTTCTCTTCCAGAATCACTTCTGTTGCAAGAGGTCAACCCTAACTCAAACCAGCCAAGCCAAATAGGAAGTTCCTGGTGGGACTAGAGCAGGCTGAATCTGTGGGACACATGGATAGGTCCAAGAACTCCAATGAAATATTCTGGATTCAGTATCTCCATCTTTACTCCCTCTGCCTGTAGGCTACACACTCAGAGAGCTGCTCTGCAACTAGTGGAAGAGAGAACAGCCCAAGACCACATTCTGATAGCCAACCATGTGACAGGAAATAAGGATTTGGGCAAGCATCTGTTGTGGTCAGGCACCAGGAATATGGCCATAAGCAAAATAAATGTGAGTCCTATACCCATGTGGAATAGAACTCTCTAATGGAAACAAGGTGAGAAACAAATGAAAATAAAGTGAAGTATACTGTACACTATGTAGAGATAACTGCAAGGAAAATAAGAGAATAGGAATCCCATGGGGGTGCACTCTTAAATTGGAAGTAGGGAAGAGAGAATAACTCACTGAGAAGGGGCCATTCAAATAGAGAACTGAAGGAGGCAAAGCAGTAGGAAGTGTAGGTGTGTGAAGGAAGAACCTGTGCAGAGACTTCAGGAGGAAGAGGCCTGGAAGAACAGAGAAGAGACAGTGTGGTAAAAGCAGAAAGAGGGTGTCTTAGCTACTTTTCTCACTGCTGAGACCAAATACCTGACACCCAAAGTTAAAAGGGGAAAGATTTATTTAATCACAATTTGTAGAAGTTTCAGTGCGTGATCAGCTGGCTCCAAGGCAGGGTAGCACGTGACAGAAGGACAACAGTTCTTGGTGGTGGAAGAAACAAAAACAATGAGAGAGCACAAAAGAAGCAAGAGAGGAGCAGAGACAAGCCTCTTTCTGTCCCTTATATTGTATCCAGTGTACTGGGATTAGGACAGTGACAGTTCAATGGACTGATGAGCAATCACCCATCCTTAATTGCAGCACCCCTAATCCTAGCATTGAATCACGAATCAATCACAAACTCTAGATGCAGTTACCTCTAAAAAAGCCCCATCTAAAAGTGCATGAGGCTTTCAGGGGACATCTAGACACAAACCAAAATGCAGAGGAGAAGTAAAGATAATAGTGTCAGAAAAGTAACAAGCAGGAAGGGCACGTTTTATGAGTGGCTTTGTAGAGAGAGAAGTGGGTAGTCACTAAGGAGTTTGGGAAAAGAAACAACATGACCCAACTCATACTTTAGGAGACCCACTTTAGCTGCTATACCAAGAACTGGCCGTGGAGTACATGAATTGAAGCCCGAAAACTATTGCAATGATCTAGACAGATGATGGTGGCTTAGACAAGAGTAGAGGCAATGAAAAGATTTAGGACATACTTGAAATAGAGCCAACATGACTTAATGATGGATTAAATGTGGATTGGCAGAAAATGTCACGAATGACTCCAAGATCTCTAGCCTGATTAAAAGGATCAATGGGATTGTCATCAACTGAGAGGAAACAGCTAAAAAAGTCAGGTTTGGGAGGTAAGGGAATAATCAGGGAAAATCTGCTGATTTTTATAAGGCTTCAGGCTCACATCTAAGTGAATCCCTGAGCAAGATGGATGAGGTACTCTTATCAGCCAGCCTGTGTCATATGCCCTGCTGTGATAAGAGGTAGGGTATTACAATTGACAGTCCCAGTAAGACCCCATGGGATGGGAAAGCCAGCCGTAAGGCCCAAATGCCCCCCCAATGGTCGTGTGCTAAAGGATTGATCACCAGCCTGTGTCACCTTTGGGAAGTGGTGCTTTTAGGAAATGGAGCCTAGTGGAAGGAAGTGAGGTCACTGGGATGGGCCCTTGAAGAAGATACTGGGACCTCAGTCCTTCAGCTTCCTATTTTTGCTTGCTGGCTACCATGAGGCACACAGCCTTCCTCTGCTGCTTCCACCATGATGTACTGCTTTGTCACAGGACCAAAAGCAACAGGGCCAATTACCACAAACCAAAAGTGTGAGCCAAATAAACATTTTGCCCTTGAAAGTTGGTTTTTCTCAGGGATTTCATCACAGCAAAGAAAAGCTAGTGAATGTAGGTTGCTGGGTATATCTTTCACCTGGATAGAGAAACCAGTCAGAGGAACTAGATAGCATGTCCGAGGTCACACAATGTCTAAGAAACAGGAAATTCCTTTTCCCCTCCTGTTTGTCCATATGCATAAAATCTGGCTGACAACAAGCTGATTCTCATCACCTGATATCAGGAAAAGCCTTCATGGTATGTTATGGAATGAGTGCAGGTTGGCAAAATGTACCCACATGCTCAAGACAGGAACCTGCTGGTCAGAATCCTCAAGATCTGGCACTGTGCCAGGCACACAGACTATCCCCCAGAAACATTACTGAAGGAATGAATGGTGTAGCTAAAGCCCCATGAACCACAGGGAGACAGGGGTCTTCTGCTCTACTTCTTCCCAGACTGCAAATAGATATAGGTCATGGTCCTGCCCTGGGCAGAAAGAAGGCACCTGTGCTACTCAGCAACACAGCTTATGGACCTTTTCCTTTTCTAGTACGGAGAAAGAAAACAAGGACCTTATATGAATACAGATTCTGCTCAAAGAGACTTTTGGCCAGAGAAAGGGGATAGAGAAGGACAGAGGGAAAAGGAAAGGAGAGTGAGGTACTGATGCCCCTAAATCAGGCCAAGCCCCCAGGCTCTGGCTGCTCTTGTCTATACCATATAAACATGCTCCTGCAGAACAGTACCTGAAAGCCCTTTGCCAGTGGTTATGGGGGTGACTGGGGGAGAAAAGTAGGACTATATTCTGAACCATCTTCACTCTTCACCTCTATGGGCCCCAGGAGGCTGGCCCCAGAGCACTGTATCTCTCTGGTTACCTTGGTGCTTCCAGTAGGGTTTGTCAGAAGCATGGTAGAATTCCAGGACCAGAGTTGAAAAATCAGGCATTTCATCTTCATGCTAGGGTTGCTTCAGAGCCATGTCTCTGACTGTAATCTTCTGTGACTCTTGCTCTTGCAGGGTGACCTCCTTTACACAGTCACTCTGGGCCACCGCTCACTCTCCTGTCTCTCCAGTCTTCAAGCCAAAAGTTCCCCAGGTACCTTGCCATTCTGTGTTTCTTCCCTTAACTCTGCCAACATCTTTGTAAATCACCCCTTCACTGAGGTTTCTTCATGTTAAATCATCTGAGATGAATTCATTTCCTTTGGCGAACTCAGGTTCACCTAGGCCCCATGCTTTTCTACATACTCATCCTTTTAACCTAGCACAAAACAATAACCAATTAGGGCAGCTTCACATATCTGAAACTTGCTCGCTAAATGTCTACTTTGTACCAAATACAGTAGAGGAGCCAGAAATAATTCCAGTTTGGAGCCCACTTTAGGAGTATATTGTCTCTCCAGAGCTGAAGCTGCAGAGGCCTGAGGGTTATAATCAGGGTATCCAGGCCTGGGTGCTGCTTGGGCTGGTTCAGTCTTTCCTTACAGATAAAGGCCTGGGCTGCTACCTGCCTCCCCATACCTTCTCGGGCTGCCATAGTACAACTGCTTTCCATTCAAGGCTACCTTGGATTTTCAATTGTCCTTGACTTTTGGATAAAAATGGAGCTGGGTGAGGGATATAGCAGGGAAGACAGCTCTTTGGTGGTTATTGTTTTACTTCCAAGCCTCTAAGCACTTACGCCAGTGCTGGTCCAGAGTGTAAAGCCAATCTACGTATATCAAATAGGCAGCTGCTCCTCCTGAGCAGAGGTGAAGCATCTGTGGTCTTTGCAAGGTGCAACATTGGGCTGCGCACAGAGAAGGAAAAGCCAAGATCCCTAACACCTCATAGCTCCACCATCAATGTAAAAGCTATGCCCAGACAGAACTGCTAACTGCAGACATAGTGTGATAACCAGACAAGGGACCTTAACCGAAAGGCCGTACCTAAAAGAGTGCATCACAAAAAGAAAGTAAGGCAAAACTGAAGAATCAGGGTGAGAATAGTTAAAACAGGGACTCAAGCCAGACTGCCCAAGTTTAAATCCCATTTCTGCCTTTCTTGCTCCATGATTCTGAACATGTTATTTAACTACTCTGTGCTTCCCCTTGCTCATCTGTAAACTGAGGAGGAGAGTATCCACCTCAAAGATTGTTGTGGAAACTAAATAAGTTATGCAGCAAATAAGCTGTGAAGCAAAAGCCCTTAGTACAGTTACTGTAACATAAATGTTGTGTTTTTGCTATTATAATTGGATGTTATGAAGAAACAAAGTCACTTGAGCAGAAAGACTGAAACCCAGCTAGTTAGATATGCAAATATAAAAGGTTATCTATCATGTGGCACCAAAGCACTCTTTCTTCTTTGTGATTTTTGTGACTTTTTTGTACTGTTGCAAAACAAATAGAATCACAGCCTATACATCAAAGCTACACAGCCAATTTCATCTTCTTTTGAAGATAGTTCTGTAGGTTTCTGACATGCTTTTCTTTCCTTCTAGGAAGCTGAGGGGTATATGCCGCTTGTGATGTGGGGACTTAGTGTGGAAGGCCAATCTAGGAATGGAGGAATCATGTGCCCGGAGCTGGATCTAACAGGAGCCATCCCCTCCCAAATGGAGACAGATGGCAAATGCCAACCAAAGGGTGCCCAGATATGTGAAAAAACAAAGATTCTTGCATTAGTTAGAGTTCAAATCTCCAAAAGAGCACTTATGAGCTGTGTGACCTTGGGGAAGTGACAGCCTCTGTAAGCTTCACTTTCCTCATGCACAGAGGCCATGGAGAGCACATCCTCTTCCAGGAACTGTGACAAAGATCAATTAAGCAAGAGGAGTCCATGGAACACTAACCCCCAGCCTGCTTTGTTACATGTAACCACTGTAACTGCCACTTTCTGGTTCCCTAGGGAAATGTCCTCATCCCTCACTGGCTGCCCAAGAGCAAAGAAGCTATAGCAGGTGGTCATATCCTCCTGGTGGGTCTCCTGGTGGGGAGCTCTGCCTAGAGGAGAAGCTGCTGGTTCCGTCTCAGCTGCCCTGAGGCCCCTCTGAGCTGCCCCATTTCCAGAACTGGTTGAAGACTCCTCAAAGGAGCAAATGCCTCCAGGAGGATGAAAAGAAAGCTCAGGCAAAGCTTTGAAGCCCTCCATAATGCTGGACCTGCTCCTCCTCCCTGCTCGGGATGTCCCCAAAGGGGGAGAAACAAAGAGAATGTGTGATGAGCAAATGAGAGACAGCCGAGAGCCAGGATTTGTACCAACAATTTAATTCTCTGCTTTCTTGTCAGCCTTGATGGCTGGTAGCTAGGATAATTTGAAATGAAGAATGTTTTTCAAGGAGGAGCAAGAGTCCCTCATCTGAAACTAATTTGTTGTCCAAAATTGTACTGCAGAAGTTGTTTAGAAGGTACAGATTAAGCTGTGTGCATAAAATACAGCCAACTCTTGATTATCCACACTCATGCATAATCTAAAAACGACAGATACCTCAAGGTGATTTTTATTTGGTTTCATAACACAGGATTATTTTCCCCTCAACATTTCCAGCTTTATGTATTTAATTGACTTCAGGGTATAGCCAGAGACCTAGGGGAACTATAACCTTCTGTTATTTGCAAAATAACAAAGGTTTTAGCACCATGCCCTGCAATGAAGGAACTGCCTGAATGATATTTGTAGATAAAAATGCTATCAGGGAAAATGAGGAAGGGAGGAAGAAGGAAAAACTGTTGTGCTTTTGTATTTTCTACATACACACGCCAAAAAGACAGAATTAAGGACATAGCCTCTGGAGTCAGAGTTCCCAAACCCAAAGCCCAGCTCTATTTCTTACCAGGTGTGACTTTGAGAATGTTACTCACCTCTTGCAGCCTCAGTTTTCTCATCTGAAAATTGGAATGAATAATAGTAACTGTGTTATAAGGCCGCTTTGAGGATTAGGTGAGATGCTCTTTGTCATGTGTTTAGTTTAGGGCCTGGCACTGAGGAAGCATTCAGAGGATGTAAATTAATTCCAGAAAACATTAGCCACTCCAGCTTCAACAAACTGTCACCTGTGCTCCTGTCACCTGTACTCAATACCATGACCGGAGGACTCTGGGGACTGTCGGCAGTTTGTACCCCTCCCAGCCTCTAGGTTTGGGGTTGGTCAGCTGCAGCTGCTGGTGGGTCCCGGGGTTCTGTGGAAAACCCAGGCCAGCTTGTCAATTCCCATGTGCTGGGCAAAGAGTCACACCTTCCAATCTTAATTATCCTGCCTAATGAAGTAAGGTGATTATGATTCATGGGAAACTGGCCATTAGCAGCTCTGTCTAAGAGAACAAACCTTCAGTGTCTCAGCAGAAATACCAGGTCAAGAGACAGGCTCAGGTGGACCAAGAGGAAAGCTGCTGAGGCTGCCGTGTGGGAAGCGAGTTCAGATGACCTTCAGCTCACTCATATGTGCGATTTAGAGATGAGAAAATGGGAGAAGGGAAGACCTGACCATGAGGGCAGAGAACAAGTGCTCAGACACTGGAAGAACAGCTTTAGGGCCTCGAGATCCAGAGTGTTTCTCAGCCATCCATCCTACTGCCTCGGAGAAACTCAGAGCAACTCAAGTCAAGATGAAGTTTTGCAACACTCAAGAGCAAGGTGACTTGTACTAAGTCATGTTCTATCAGGAACTTATTATCAATGGAAATAATATTAATAGCCTCTTATTATGAACCAGGTACTGAACCTAGTCTTTGCATCGGTGATCCTATTTAATTTTCATAATAGCTTTATGAGGAAGGCATCTTTCTGTTCCTATTTTACAGACCAGGGGATAAGTCTTCAGGTATAAAGAAATCATCTTATGTCACCCACCTAAGTGGGTGTTGTAGTCAGGGTTGTACAGAGAACAATTAGAATCAGGACACAGAATTTATAATGTTATTTTATGATGGTCACCCAGAGTTTAACACAAGAAAGGGCAGGAAATCTATCCACAGCACTAAAGACCTAGAAGATTCAGCCAAGGGCCTGGATCCCACAGCAATGTCCCACATGCTGAATTAAATCAGCATGGTGCTGAGCTTAAATGTTCACATGAAAACCTAGAACCCATGAGAATGCCTCCCATGAGTCCAGCTGGAGGCCTAGAGCCCACAAGAAGGACTCACACCAGTCTGTTTTGTGGATCTGCACTGGGAAGGCCCAAAGGACAGCGGTGGAAGCTAGAGAGTCTATGCCAGTGGGGTGAAGGAGCTGTGCTGGGAGGTTAAGTGTTCTGCACTGGAGCTGAGAAGTCATGCTCATAATAAAGACCAAGGCTGTCCTGAAAAGCACCACAGCTATCCTCAGCAACACAGAGGTCCTGAGCTTCTTCGACGATAAGAACAGTCAAGCACACGCCAGCAAGCCAGCTTGACGAATTTATCCTGGAGATTAAGTGGCATGTATCTTCCCCCCTGGAGCCAGGAAGTGATGCTCGATGTAAAGACCAGAGCTCCCCCAAAGTGAGCCACAGCCACTCTCACCAACAAGGTCCTGAGCTCCTCTGATGACAATGATTGTACGCACTGGGGGAGCTAGCCATGACGAGCTCCCCTGAGAGAACCAACGGCTCAAACAGCAACAGTTAGAGAAACCCACAACGCCTCGCATCTCCTTCTCCATGTCTCTGTTTATGCTGGCAACTTTGCTTAGGTGGAACAGCTATGTTCAGCACAATGCTGATTTAATTCAGCTGGTGTTAAGTTGACCATCAGTTTTTAATCCATAGCCGTGGGTGACCTGGGGTTCTAACCAAAGTTCCTGTTATTCCTAACTGATTGCTTTTTAACTACTCTTCTGGTCCAGTCACTTCAGTCAAATAAACTCAAGGGCTTTATCTATAAATAGAGAAACTTCTAGCCCAAATCTTTATAGAAAAGCCCAGAAAGGTTCTGCTCAACGTAGGAGCTGCCACTTTCTATGTCTTGCTTACCTGGGTGGGAGAAAATGACTTGAAAATGCAGAGAATGGTGATAATTTTCCTTTCACATTTTTTTATAGTAAAAGCTTTGAAGTGTCTCCCTGTGCTTTCACACATATCCTTGGGGACCTCACCAATCCCCTCCTACTTCCCAGGACAGAAAGCAGAGAAGACAATGGCTCAGAGAAGCCATGGGACAGCTGCTCCTCAGACTTTGGGCTCAGCAGCACCTCCAGTCCTGCTCTGCTCTCTGCCTCTGGCTGCCCTGCCACTGGACACTCATGGCACTCCTCAGGTTTTTAGTCTGGAGCCCACTTAGAACTGCCCTAGACCCCAAGGAAAGAGGGACACTGAGGTAACTGCTTCTGAAGAGTTTCTGAATGCTCTCATCTCCTTTTTTCCAACTTCCCTGCTCTCAGCACATCCATCTCCCCGTGGGGACCCACTGGAGAGGGAGGCAGGTAAGAGAACTCAGCCTGGGTCTGCATGATATGGGGCCTGATTGTCTAGTTTAAAATAAATCCAGTGCTGGGCCAATTATCATTCAAGAAGCAACTAGAATCACTCCCCCCACCACCATCCCTTCAAGAACCTCAGCTACATTTCCAGCATCACATGGTAAGAAGACTGAGTTTTCTGAGTCTGTACATAGTCCTCAGCTCTCAATCCATCATCTCTACTCTACCTAGCCCTTCTCCCTGGACTCTACCTCCTGCATTTCTCTCTGCATTTACCTTGGCTATTAAACTCCAGGTTAACCTATCATGCAGCAAAATTTTTAAAAAAAGATTCACACTTGAGAGACCTTATAAATTTTATTATCCAGCTCTTTCATTCTACAGGTGAGGGACAGAAGCCAGAAGGTCAACTGGTCCAAAGGCATACGACTGGTTAGAGACAAGCACTCTACAGAACAATAGAAAGACTAGCAAATGGAATACACATATATCTTTCACCTGTACTATTAATTGATATTATTCTGCAGCATTGCTTATGTCCAGCTCTAGTTGGACCCCAGGGCTCTTGTGTCCCTGTCCAGTGATAGCTCCTTCTAGAGGAAAGCTGGTTAAGATCTGGGAGCAAATACCATGCTCAGTACCCTGGGCACTTCCCAGGACTCTCGGCAAGGGTGGCTAACTGGCAGGCTATCTTCTCTCCCACTCACTCTCATCCTGACTTGGCAGGGAGTAGATAAATGATGACCAATGGCCTGATTGAGCTCTGGGATCCAGTCATTGTCTCTACTCAGTTTCCTCTGAATATAAAGAAAACTTCCTGATCAGGGGTTGGACATGGTAGCCAATGGAGACCTTCGGCCCAAAGAAGCAGGCTATGTATAATTAGACCCAGTTCCCATAGGCCGCTTCACTAATCCACTCCCACCCCCGCCTCACCCTAACTCTGGCCTTGGCTTCTGAGCTGAGACTTTCCCTCATCAGAGAGTAATTGCTCCTCGCTCCCTTCTAATCAACAAACCAAGGTATTAGTTCCTGGGAGTATGATTGATTTCTAGGGGTTCGGCACTTAATTACATTTTAGCAAAGTCTAGAATGCTCAGAAGCAAAATACTTTTGTTCTTTGAACTTACCAAGTAGGAGGGCTTCCAGAATCTCAAATATTCCATTCATATATCCTTAGGCCAAAAGAGGGACTTCTATGGCTGTCAGTTTTAATTTTTCCTTATTCAAAATCTCCAGTGCCTGGGGTTTGGCCAGAGGAACTTGGCTTTCCCATGCAGAAGAATTTCTCAGGTGGTCCTCCCCGCACCAGCAGTCACTCCATGATGCCCAGGGAAGCATAAGTCCTGCCTGGAATCTAGGTCTGTGTGCTCCTTCCCAACAAATGCAGGCTCAACCGGCCAGCCTGGCCTGCCCTGCCATGCTGGCCTCTGGTTCCAATCTCAAACTCACAAGATAATATTTTTATTAATCACTGGCATCAACATCACTAATAACTACCATTTATTGAGCACTAACTGTGACACATTTACACACATCATATACACAATTCATTACATACTCAGATACAGAGAGAGAGAGAGACAAAGAGACAGAGAGGGAGAGAGAGACAGAGACAGAGACAGAGACAGAGGGAGAGAGAGATTATGTAGACATTAATCTCTTTACTTACCAGTGAGGAAATCGTAGCTCAAAGAGGGTCAGCAATTTAATCCAAGTTCACAAAGCCAGAAGTCACTAAAATGGCTTTAAGTAGCCCCGCTCTCTTTGGCAAATTCCCTTAAATGGCCAGGTAAACACATACTCTGCTAATCTAACGGCCACCTCTGTCACCTGTCTCTCCAAGTCCACCTCGCCTGTGGTTGCATGTGCCATCAAACCCTGTACCCCTTCCCTGATCTGAGCCTCTTGTCTAGAGTGCTGCTTCAGTTTTTGAGAGCACCTGAGCATAATGAATACAAGTGAGGTAAAGTAACAATTGGCAAATATTGGTAAAGACCAAATGGGAGCTTTGAGGGTCATTTTTATAAATTTTCTAAGTGTAAAATTGTATCACAGTTTGCCAGGCATGGTGGCACACACTTGTAATTCCAGCATTCATGAGGTTGAGGGGGAGGATTGCGGTGAGTTTGAGGCCAACCTGGGCTCCATATTGAGTTCAAGGCTAGCCTGAAGTACACAGTGAGAGCCCGTCTCAAAAAAATAAAAAATTATATCAAAATTTTAAATTTAGTAAATACAGTCCTAGTTCAATTTATATATTCATTTATAGTTTTCTAGTCCTCATTTATATATATATATATAGTCATATATATTAATGATTAAAAGCTCATAATGATTTTTATAACATCTATATAATAAAGCCAAGTGGTATTACTTTGGGGATGATAGAATACTATAAATAAATTATGTAAGGACTAGTATGGGGTAAATGTACTTGATGACAATCACATACGTGTCTGGCCTTCAAGAATTACAGGAACCACTTATCAGGATGTCACTCAACAGGGCTGCCTCCTCTGAGGTCCCACACTCACCCATGCTGGTGGCTAGCCTGAGCTACAGCTCTCAACCATTGAGATATTCACTCACAGCAACCGTTTCCCCCAGGTCTGCCCCTTCCCCTGGATAGGTCCAATCTGCGGTCTGCCCAAGTTTACGGGCTCACACTGTGTGCCACGATGTGCTTGCAGCCCTGGACCATTGAGAGCATCCCAGACTGAAGAGTCTGAACCCCAGGAACTCTGCTGTCTGCCTCATTGCAATTTTCTTTTCCCCATGGGCCACAGAGTATCTGGGTCAATCGAGAAGATGCAAGTTTGATGAAGATTCTTGTTTGTGAACTTAGATTATCATCCTAGAATGGACATTAGTTGTATTTCAATCTGGAAGTTTCCTACAAGCAAATGATGGCAAACCTCTTAGAGATGGTGCCCAAACTGGACCCAAAACCACTTATGTATCATAAAGTGCCAAAACTGCAATTAAATACTGAGATTTTAGTTTAGAGGAAAAAACTCATACATTAACATGTTTTGTCTTAAAAGACAAACAAATAACACCTCTACCTCAGATTCATCACCACTGCATAGGCTACAGATGTGGTTCAATCAGCACAACCTGTGAGGCTATAATAGGGGAAAATCTAATCATTTTAGAAATAGATTACCTTTCAATCTTTCTAGAATGCTGCAGACCAACAAATGAATTTGAATCCACTTGCTGAACATCCATATCAATAAAAAAATCTGCTTCATAAAAAAAGGCAGAGATAGTATAGACAGATCTAAAGATGCTGGCATATCTGAGTAGTGTGCTGTGGAGCAAACCTGTGGGCACCGCCATGTATACCGTCAAGCCTATGATTCTCTCCTACACTGTGACCAGTATAGGTGCAGCTCAAAGCTGCAAAGTGCTAGTAAACTAGCTCCCCCCTCATCTTGCAAATCTGTTGCTCCACTCCACAACTATGCCCTTCCTCTGAACCTGGCAGAGATCCAGGTCAAAGGACATGTCAGGGGGAAGCACACTCACCAATATCTGGAGTCACCTGCAAGGGTATTCTCCAGAGATAAAAGAAGTACTTTAGTTGCAGGTATCCCTGAAGACAATTGTTTTTTTTTAATTTTAAAGAGAAGAAAAACAAAAGAGGACAGAACGAAGCAGATCAGAACAGAACAACATAAGCAACACAGAAGACAATTGTTTTAGAAATATCAAATCCTTCATGGTTGGAAGTGGAAGGGAAAAGTGAAAGCAACAGTGAGGAAGGGAAGCTGGTAGCTGTGGTAGAAAAAAGAAGAGAATCCCTTTCTGTAGGAATTTCCTAGTCTTTCAGTGAAGGCAAGGAGCCCTAAATATCCTCCTTACCCTCCCTCCAAACCACTTGCCACCCTTATTTACATGGACTCGTTCATCAAATGGCCTGGAAATGTCCACAGGCAGCCAGATCCAATCTTTCCAAACATCAGTGAGAGCCAGCACTGCTCAGCAGCAAAGCTCAGCCCTCACTATCATAGGGGAAAAAACAAAGAAATGAAATAGCACGCAACACAAGGGATATGGCATTGGGGAGCCCGACTCAGGAAATTTCATAAAGAGAAAATGTCCAGGGCCACCTTGAAGTCCCCAAGGAGAAACAACCACTCCAGAGCTGGTGTCTGGAATCCTACCTGGAGCCAGATGCTCTGTCGCACAAATACCTTTGGCAAATATGAGAGTTTGGTAGATCCTACCCAGATAGAAATTACAGCAATTAATAACATTAAGAGCAGAACTGGCTGAAAGACATTGGGTTAGGGGATACCCCTAGAAAGGAAAGACACAGAAAGGATGCCAGCTGCCTCATGCTGTTCAGAAAAATTGAAACTGGCCATCACCCTTTCCCTCCATGCTCTGCAATCCTTTTCTGTCACAGTTCTCAAATGCAGCTTCCTGATTCCTTTTCTTATTTCCAAGATACCTAAGCAATAGTGTTATCTTTACTACTGTCCACCCTCTCCCCTATACATTCAGAACAGTGACCCCAAGCCTCTCCTTCCTTTAGAATAGATCCTTTTCCTTTACCACTATCCCTAGAGCCAGCCATCCGCCTTTACTTCTGAGACTCCTGTTACTCAACTCCTTCCTGGGGTCTCTCTACAACTAGAAACTAGAGGGATGGGGCTGGGAAACAAAGGCAGTAGAGAAAACTGTGGATTTGGGATTTCTTGGAAGACAGCCCATCCACAGCCACAGATGAAGCCCAGCCCCAAAGTTAAATGGAAGTAAGCCCATATAACAGAAGTCCCATTGTAAATAATCCTCACTTGGTGCTTGTTGTGGGCCAGGCATATGGTGAAGCTCCCTACCTCATGTAATTTTCAAAACAGCCTTCAGGCAAGAATTTTCGCAAGGATTCAAGGAAATCTTGACTATCAGTCCCAGTGACACTCTTGGCTTCCCTTCTCATTCTCCACTTCTCAGCAGCAGAGGACAGGAATTGGCTGAGGGAGAAGAGCTCTGCAGAAGCCTCAGGAAGAACCATCCCCACTCTATGTCCAGCTGAGGTAAGGGGTCCTTACTCCTCCCACATCCCATATAAGCTCAATCATCCCCAGCAGACTCAAATGGCCTCCTGGCCTGGGTTGGGGCATGGGACCCCACCTCAATATCTGGTTTCATTCACTGTCTTATACTGTGATTTTCTACCCCCTTCTGGCCTCAATTTATCCACTATAAAGAGGACTAATGGTTAACAGCAGCTCTTTCCATTCTACAGAAATGTCTGAGGAAGTGTTAAAGATGAAAAAGAAAAGGAAAAACAAACTTAATGTTTTAGGATGTTCTAAAAAGAAAGGATGTTACTGGTTTTTGACATTAACATTTTCCCTAAACAACAGGAGGTTCCTAGCCGGAACTACTGCCCCCTGAGCTATAGTAGTTCTTGGCAATCAGAAAGGAAACAGGAGGTCTGAAAAAGATAATCTGATACAGTTGTTTCCCCTAGACCAGACAAGACCCCAAATATTCAGACAAGGTCAGGTTCATGCAGGTTCTCACATGGCAGAAAAAAAAAAGAGGACAAAGTATACAAATCCTGTTTGCTACATAGAAAACTTCACTCAAATGATCAAGCTTTCCCAGCTGTCTAAGCTATTCAAGACAGACGAAAGCTTTGCTTGGCTGAGCCAGGCTGGGCCAGACAGAGAAGACACATTTATAAAACATCAAAAGGAAGGCAACAGGAGCTACTCGCAGCCCTCAAACACATTCCACTAGGAATTTTTTCCCAGAGAGGCTGACGCACTAGGAAGCAGTCTTGGAGACTCAGAAGGTCACCATAGCCATCTTAGCACACCAACCTTCACCCCGGGAGAAGAAGGTAGAAAAGACTGAGGTCTCTGAGAAGAGCTGTTTTAATTATGCATCTGTATGTTTGGGGACATATACAAACCCTCAACTAATAGTTATTGATTACTGCTATGCTCTTTGGGTGATTGTGATTAAGATATGGCCCCCTGCTCCTCAAGGATTTTTGACTAATGAAGACACACTGACAGCAAACCACTGATACATGTTCTGCTAGATGCAGAGAGCTTTAAGAAAATGTTAGGCTGGGAAGATAGAGGTAGGACAGATGGAGTTGTCCAAAACTTCTGATGTTAGGTCTTCTTCTCAAAGAATGGGTAAGAACACTCCAAAAACAGGAGAAAGGAGAACTCAGAGCAAACACCACCAGCCACTGCAAGATGATGTGAAAGAGTGTGATTGATTTGCAGTACATGGGGCCTGGAGTACACAAGCTTCAAAAACAACCATTTTCTAGGCACTGAGTATATGGCAGAAGTGCCGCAAGACTGTCAACTCTGACAGTTAGGCATGCGCAGGACAGTCATATTGGGAAGTGCACTCAGTCTTTTATTGAATTTCTGTGAGGATCATTGGTCTATTTTACCAAAGTCATTTCTGAAGTCACTGTCAAATCAGAGAAATTTTACTAGGACCTGAATCAACTAGATTCTGAACTGTCTTTTTCACCCTTTGTGCTGGGGCTATCCTACAACCAGACTCTTTAATGATTGGACTCATCCCTCATCCTTGCCTGCGCCATTACATGCCACAATGAAGACAGGGAAGCTCTGGTTTCTGCAGGCTGCATCTCCCAAAGTCTGACTGGATGCAGGCAGTGAGAGGAATTATCAGGAGAGCAATGGGCAAAAAGAAGGGAAGTCAAGATATTTCTCCCTTTCTCTTTGCCTTAGGTAGTGTCTCTGCAATGGTCTGTTCCTCTACTATGGCTCCACCTCCCCTAAATGCAGCAACCCTAGTCCAAGATCCTGCTAAACACATCCACCATGGTTCTGGCTTCCTCCTGATGATCCCAGTCCTTGATTTCTGGTAATTTAATCTCACCTTCTGTTTGTCTCCCCCACCCTAGGGCTAGTAGGTATCTCCCAATTGTCGCTGATTTCTATGTTACCACACTATTTCCGGGCTGGCTTCTCAACTCTTCTATCTCCACTTTCTTTTACTAAATTTCTTCTGTACTTAAAGTGATCTGTCTCTCTTCTGGTTTGTGCCATGGCTAATACAGAGGCTGCATTTTAGTCATCTTTGGGTCCCCCTCAGCATCTGATACAGTAATTTTTTTCCTGAGTGCTAAGCATTTATTAGGTGGACAGATGGATAGATAACATGATTAAATACTTAAGGGGTGATATGATTGGGTGACATTCTTATGATTTAATGAGAATGTTTTTACTTTGTGAAAATAAAGGAACAAATTTATGAAAACTATGAAGACAGAGATTCTGAAAGATACTAAAAAGGTCAGGGTTTAGAACAGATATACTGCCACAAGTCAAGCCAAAATAAACAGCAGCTGGAAAAATGCAAGATAGGAAGACTCTGTGGGGTTTATTCTTCATTGCATCTGAATTGAGTTCTCTCTTTCACTCTGGATCTCTTCCTATATTGGCAGGGGCAGGGAAGTAAGTGGCAAATAGTCATTTCCATCTGGCAGACATTCCTAGCACATTTATTATGCTTGAATCTCTGCAAAATGAAGGAGATACAATGGAAGGAACCTCATCACCATTGATTCTCAGTCATGTGCCCTTGAAGATGCCAAATGGCTATAGTCCTGGACTGGAGAAAATCTGATTAATCAGACAAATAATTTGTAGTGTTCTTGGAGATTTTCAACAATTATGTACCTCAGAATCTCACATCTTTTTTCTGAGTGTATTGCCTTGAATAATTAACAACTCAGAAACCAAGCCCTTTCAAATCCTCTTTGTATATCCCCCTGATAAGTAGCACTATGTTCAGTAAAATATATTTCCATCTCAGGCATTGATGCTGGTATATAAGAGCACTGAGCAGCTGAATTGCAGGCTGTGCCACTTACCTTCTGAGTTGCACAGCAAAGTCAACACACTTTCATGAGTTTAAGACTTTTTGCTCTCTCCTTTCTTCCTCACAAGATTTTTGCATTGAGAATATTATGAAGGCAAATTAAAAACCATAAAGTTCAGTGCCACAGTATCATCAACTTTATAATTATACTTCTGTATAGACCCAACCAAAACCCTCCAGCTGAGTTGTATTCCAAGGTCATATTGCCTGTCATATAGGATGAATCTGCCCTACTGAAATATAAGAATGCAATGGGTAGGTGAAGAATCAGAAAAAAGAATTCATTTAACAAAAGGAGCTGCCATCAACCAGATCTGCACTGATGAAAAATTGCCAAAATAGACGAGGTGTATCTTTGTTTCCTTCACTTCCTGTTACCCTTCTTCTTATTCCTAACAAAAACAGTTTCTTATGCAAGATTTTCTCTAAAGTCCAGTGCTCTGAGGCTACCAAGTTTTGTTCATCTTTTCTATTTCCCAGCATCAGCTTCTTCTTCCAATTCTTTTCATTTGTTTATCTCACCTCACTGTCACGAATAAAAAGTGTTGATTGGGTCCACTCACACCAGGGTATAGTGTGCTGGTCCCCTTAATCATTCATGAAGTACCAGCTTCCTAAAGGTTAAACATGAGACCCAGTGTCTTCAGATGACATTTCAGGCAGAGCATTTGGTTGGTGAAAAGTAGAAAAGAGGAGTTTTCTAAAATCTTTTTTGTTACACTCCTAGGAAAAAATCAGACTCAAAATTAGGCCAAAATACTCCTGTTGAAAATTTTTCCTTCATTTTCCTCTTCTTCCTTCCAGTCCAATTCAAAGTTAGAGGCGAGAGGCAAATTCACCCAGAGGATTTCCATTAAAAAGTAGGCTCTCTGCAGTTTAGCTCTTAGAATAGGAGATAGTTCCTTCCTACCCAAGACCAGCTAACTTCTAGGCATTCTCATAATGACTGACCATTTTATGCATTTTCTCTAGTTCATACCACACTGGTTCCACCTGCCACTCTGGCTGTTCCCTGCTTCTTCTCTGCACCATGAGTTGGTAAGTGCTCACAATGGAAGTCTATTTTCCAGATTAACCTGAACAAAGGACAAGGAACAAGGAAATCTGATGAGATTAACTCATAAAATGCAATGCAAAACCAATTTAAATGATCAAATCAATCAATAATTACTTATTGAGTATCAACCAGTTCTCATTATACTCTATTCAATATACCCCCTCCCCACTTTCTTTTCACCATCTCCCTTATGATCTTCTCTCTTTACTAAACTTTCCTCCACCACAACCATCATTATTGCCAATAATCAGCTTGGGAAGTTACTGTGGTGGATTCACTAATGTCATGTTGGAACCCCCATCTGAACTGAGTCAGCATGGTTCTGGGTGTGGAAGGCCCACATGAGGATTGTTGCCAACAGTGTAAAAGAACTGGAGTGGAAAATGGCAACTTGTTGCTGGAGAAATGTGTCACACTGGTTTTCCTGATATGCACTCAGCATTTCTCATTTTCAGAGGAACTTGAGTCCCTGGTGTGACTCAGGATGGCTGCTGTTATTAGTAGGGGAGCTCTGGTCTTTGCTAAGCATTGCTTCCTTGTCAGCCTAGTAGCACAGACCCTTCATCCTGCTGATTCCAACTTTCTAGCATCCATCACTGATCTTTGGACCTTCCCAGTGCAGATCCTTGGTAAAGACTTGCATGAGGCATTGTCTTGGGAACTAGGCCTCCAGCTGGACTCATGTAGGACATTGCCTTGGGATCCAGCTTCTCAGCTGTATTCTTTGGGTTTCTAGTGCATAGACTAATCTCTTGCATGCCTCAGCACTTGACTGTTTGGGTGGATATGACAAAATAATCCTATAAATTATGTGTTCTATGTTACATCTATTTCCCTGCAAACCCTGACTACAACAGATACCAAGGAGGAGAATAGCTGGAGCAAACGGAACCTCTCATCCCTCTCTTGAGAAATCTCCATACTGGTTTCCACAGTGGTTGCACCAGTCTACACTCCCATTAACAGTGGTGAAGCATTCCTTTTTCCCACAATCCTGCCAGCATTCAATATTTGCTGATTTCTTGATAATAGTTATTCTTTCTTGGATGAGATGAAATCTCAGTGTTCTTTTAATTTGCATGTCTCAAATAACTAGTGATACTGAACACTTTTTTGTATGTTTATTTGCCATTTGTACTTCTTCATTTGAGAAGTGTCTATTCATTTTAGATGCCCATTTTTTAATTGCTTCTTAAATTTGGGGGACTCTATTTGTTTGCTTGTTTGTTTGTTTAGTTCTTTTTATGTTCTAGATGTTAGCCCTTTGTCTGAGAGCAGTTGGCAAAAATTTTTTTCCATTCTGTGGTTTGTCTTTTCACTCTGTTGGTGGTTCTTTTGCTGTACAAAAGCCCTTTAGTAAAATGAGATTCCATTTGTTGATTCTTTGTATTATTCCCTGGGCAATCAGGGTTTGTTCATAAAATCTTTGCCAACACCTATGTCTACAAAAGTTCAAATTAAAAGCATCATGCCATAGTGATATATACACACCCATGTTTATGGTAACACAATTTGTAATAGCTAAATCTTGGAAACAGCCCAATGCACATTAATTGATGAATGGATAGAGATGATATGGATTTTTATACATTTTCACTTTCATACAATGGAATACTACTCTGCCATAAAGAAGGATAAACTTGAAGCATTTATAGCTAAGTGGATGCACCTTGAGACCATACTCTTAAGTTAAGTAAATTGGACATGCAAGTTTAAATATTTCATTCTTGCTTTGTTGTGAGAAACCAAAAATATAAATAAGTACCAAAATATGTAATAGACTATATAATAGATATTGGGAAAAGGGGAACTATGTTCAAATAGGAATGGAAACAAGGAAAGGAGAGGAGAAAAAGAAAGAAGGGGGGAAAAGAACAATAAAAGGAGAAAATGGAAACAAATTTTTGTAAATAAGGAAGGGAGGGAAGAATAGGAAAAAGAGAAGAATCAAAGTATATCATAAAAAAAGATATATCAGGTACAAATTGCCTATGATGGATGTTATAATTATGTATATCTAAAATGTATCAATAACATGAATTTTAAAAAACGTGACAAATCCCCAAAAGCTGTCCAGAATTTCAGCACTGTACATCAAGGGAAGGGGGGTTCTTTCCCTCTGTTTGCCAGAAGCAGATGGGAAAGGTGGGAGGAAACAGATTATTTATTTTCTAATCTTGCCCAAAGCAATCTCTATTTTGATGGTCAATCCCCTCCACCCTCATATCCCAAGACCAACATTAGCTTGACTGACAGTGGTCCCTACCCCAGCACATTTCCAGGAGGCCTTAACTGACCCTGTTTAGATTGCATGGAAATGCCTCTGCACTGCAGAACTTTCAGTTTCAGGATTTTGCAAATTTTATGAGAGTTTTCAGGCAAGCTGATTTTAGCTCCCCCTTTTCCCCACAGCTAATATCAAGATCTTTCATCCAGCTCTGATCTCAGAGGGACTTTTTTCTCAGCACTTGGGACATGATTAAATAACAGGCACACGTGCATACGCCAGCCCTGAATCCTTTTATTTCCCAGATCTTTCTTCAATAATGAAGCCTGAAATGGAAAACTACTGTGCAGAGAAACTGTGGCTATAAGAGAAACAGAACTAGACACACAGCAGCTCGGCTCCTTCTGGAGAGAGGTGAGAAGTCTATTCCTGAAACAAAGGCAAATGAAACGTACGTATCAAATGAAAGCCTTTCCAAGGAGAACTTTGGAAAGTGCAGTGATTACCAGTTGGGGGGTCCACTAGCTGTGGATAAAGGGGAATCAGGAAGCATTTATCTTTCCAGATTCTCCAGAGAGTCTGAGAGCATGAGGAAGGGATTGGCTGCCAATAGCATTCTTTTTATCATCCAGTTGACGTGATCATTAACTCTACCAATTACGGCAATATAAAGAAATCATTAAAATGCAATTATTACAGCTGTATAAGTTTATAGCTGCATAACTACATCAAAAGGACGCCTTTGTAGGTCTTTATGTGCTCTATAAACCTGAATAAGTTGCAGCAAAGAGAAAAAGATTATTTCAGCATGAATCAAGAGCAAATTCAAAAATTCTGCCCTATTCTGTAGACAGTGACAATGAAAAGCCTGGATCATTTGCGACCTCTGGCCTAGTGGGTGCCTTCTAGACTTTTTTCCTTTGTTCTAGCCCTACATCTCCCGTGACCTGTCTCTGACCAAACTGACACAACAAAATGAAAGCTACCAGGGGAGTTAAAAACAAAATATCAACTCCATACATTATTTCTTATTGTTCTCACATTTAAAAATCCTATGACTACACAATTATTCTCATTTTACAAATTAAAAACTGAGAATAAAAAAATGTAAAGGACCTATCTGTGGTCACATAATGGACTGGAAAGTGTTACTTCATCTCCCCAGATCTACCCCATCCTAGATCTACCCTTCACCCTGCTCTGTGCTCTAGGAGGCTGACTTTGAGGGACTGCATCAGAAGGGTCCCTTAACCCCTCGTTTTCGGTTGTGCAAGTGGCAAGCCATGGCAAGAAAATAGAAGATACCAAAAGAGAGAGATTGAGATTTTTTATTCTGTTTATCCTTCCCTGTTGGATTATTATTTATATGTGTCCCTCAGGTCTTGCCAGCTGGCTTTGTCCTCAGCAATGGTCACAAACCTCTTCAGCTTCTGATAATCAGACCCTTGCTTTGCACCTGCAGATCTAAGATGGTAGCAGTGTCCCTGCTGTTGCTTGATCCAGGGTCTCCATCATTCCTGACTGTTTTCCTTAACCACCCACATACACTTCTTCATTAAGTTCCCTTCACTGCTTCTTTTGCCCACTGTTTCCTGCCAGGACTCTGATAGAGATGCATAACTAATGAGTGCTGGGATCTGAACTAGAACTCAGACCATCAAAGCCCTAGCAGTCCAGGCCTGAATAATTTAGAAAAATTAATTTGTTCCAGACACATGCATGCTAATTGCCATCACTATCAAAGCTTTAAGCTTCATACTTCACTTGGCACTGTGCTAAGCTACTTGCTGCCACAAGCACACTGACTGAAACCACTATGAAGACCACATGCACGGGATTCAGATGTTCCAAACGAACAGCTGAACAGACAGTGAATGCACGTACATGCAGACATCCCAAATCGACACCTGGATAGACAATGAATGCATGTGGGAGTTGAAAGTTGAACATTTAGAAAAGCAGATGTTCTGTCTCCAAACCAGGTGGAGGGGAGCAATGGATCAGATCACACAAAATTGCAAATGATCCCAAAACATTCCTATTTGACTTGGACATGCACAATTAGACAATACATCATTGATTTGTTTAGGGATTTCTGTTTCAAATGTGCCTACCTAATTAATGTTCATTAGACTAATAGTGAAGACAGTTAGTGTCCTTGGAGTTCATACATGACTGCCACCTGCAAGGTAGAAACAAAACACCTTGGCCCCTGCATTCCAGAAAGCAAACTAAAGAGCAGAGTGCCCATCCATAGCCACCATCATCCCCTGCCCATCTTTGCTTCAATCTCACACTTTAAGTCTGTAAGATATGAGGTCATGAGCTATAGAATGTGACTCAGATTCTCAGAATACAGCAGGCCTTGATGATCTCCTGTGGCTCCATAGTCCTTCCTCTGAGGACCCAAAAATCTCAGAATAGCAACTATGCTTAAAGATGGAGACAATAATATTCAACAAGAGTTAAAATGAGAAGTAGATCTGTCATGCTCAATGAATATTGGTAGAATTGAATCATGGTTAAGAAAATGCTTTGTAAATCTTAACTTAACACTGTTATTATAGACATTTAGAGATGCAATTGTCTTGCCTAGTTTGCAGATAAATTTTCCTGAATTGTAGCCATTGTAAATTAACAGTGTTCTGACTTTATTTTTTTTACAAATAATGACAGTTAATAGTTTTATTAGTACCCATTTGTTTGTTATTATTTGTCAGGCCATATTCTAAAAACTTTACATATATTATACCATTTAATTCTTGTAACAACCCCCCATAAAACAGACACAATTCCCTATTTTAGACATTCCGAGAGGTCACATAACTAGCAAGCAGTGGAAGTAGGAATCAAATTCTGGTCTGATATCAGAACCTGTGTTCTTTCCAGCTGTGTTTTCCTGCCTCACAAACAGCTGAATGACAAGGCAAAAACTGATGTGCTTGAAACAAGGCACAAGGAGTGGTAGTGATACTATTGCAGTGCTTTCTGCCTGGGGAGACCAGAGGCTTCGAAAACAAGTGTGCAGCACGCATGACTGGGAGGAAGAAAAGAAACTGTGCAGATAGAAATGAGATGGAAAAGGGAGAGAGAGAAAGCATAGGCACAGTGGTAGAAAGTTGTGAGATGTATTAAAAAGATAGCAAGTAGTGCACTGGGGGTCATGAAGTGGCTCTGGAGAGATAAGAGTTGAAGCTCTGAAATGGGTCAGAGTGAGGCCACCTCAGAATCTCAGAACTGTAGCTGTGCTGTGAGGATTTGCTTTCTCCTGGAGGGAATGAAGAGTTACAAAATGTTTCAGCAAGAGTTCGACAGGATCAGGATTGTCTGAGAAAAAGTTAATGTGACAGTTGCAAGTAAGATGGTGTGAGGGGGAGAGACGATAGAGAGGAAGCCCACGTGTCCCAGCCATTGAGATAAATAAAGACTTGTTGACTGACTGACAGACAGGCTGATCGACATACTGCCTCCAAACCATAAACCCATCTCCATCAGAAATCCCCTGCTTCATAATCTACCCACCATAGCAGCTCTCCCCGAAAGTGGGCATAGAGCTGAGGCTAGTGTGATTAAAAAGGGCCAGACAGCTGCATTGTAAAATGGAGAACTGAAAGCTGTATCTCGCCATAAGAAAAAAAAGTTGGAGAAGAGAGGTCAATGACAAGAGAAATAGCCCTTGCCAACTGAACATAATCCCGATTGTTTTTCCTCTTTTCTTCTATTCCTTAATTATGAGGGGGAAATGCAAGGCAACTGTGTAAAAAATGATGGTTTTATTTCTACATATGAGGTTGTCAGGGAATTTGGCTATAACCTTTTATTAGATGTTAATAATTTAGAAAAGAGAGAAGCATTCCCCAGTCAAAGCTAATCTCGTACAAATAAACACTTTGCAGGGGAAAGAACGCATCCAATTCATCCTGGGATGAACAGGGGATTATCAAACCTCCACACATAGCTAGCATCTGTCAGCTGGGCCATTCACTCTAGTTAATGACAGTCACTTTACTCTCCTTGGGTCTGTTCTCAGCAGTTAGCATGGTGGTAGCTCTGGATGGCTCTCTCCTGTGCTGACTCTCCAAAGCTTCTTTCTCTCTCTGCCTGTGTGGGTCTATATTCTTTGCATGTTTGAGTGTGAACCATAATAGCTATAGATAGGAAATAATCTGCAGTGCTTGGTGTTTGCCAATAGGTTGATCTCCAGCATTAACCAGTGAGGTCTCCTATGGTTCAGTGTTCCATTAAAGCCAAAGCATGTACTAGAGAGTGCAAAAATAACTTTCACTTCATGCTCAAAAGTAGGAGCATCATCGGGGAAAAGGGTCTGCTTGGCCAGATGCACTTGAGGATATTTGCTTCACTAGTTAAACATTTTCTTGTCCCATGACTCACACTGATAACTGGACACTAGACAGCTTTTTGAGGCTCAGTGCACATTGTCAGCTGTTAGCCTGCTATTAAACACTAGTCATGACATGGCTTGACATTTATATATTAGGGTTTGTGATTACAGAGCCACACTTACCCTTCATAAAAAAGAATGAGCATAAGGAGGCAAAAATATAGTAGGCAAGATAACTAGGACAGTGTATGTTGACTAACAAATACAGCTGAGCTAAATTTTTTGCTGTAAACAGAGTCATTATGCATCACTGACCTGGGTCTCTGGACCAGCCAAGAAGTTTGGCCACAGCTCAGCTTCTCTTGAAAAAATTAAGGTTTATTTTCACTTCCTTTTCTTCTCCTTTGTAACACCAACATTCCCACCGTCAGATGAGCAATTCTCCACAAGCAGGGCAGGAACCCCTCTGAGCAGCCTGATCCCTGGACAAAGCAGTCAGGATCCGGGACAGTTGCCATTCACCCTACAAAGTGCCCAAAGTGAGGCTGGCTCTGTAGAGTGTCAGGAAACCAGTACTCCAGAGGGGTAGAAAACAAACCCCGAGTTACAGTGTTTTCCCATTGTTATGGTATAAAAACAGCCACTATGGCCAATTTCAAGTCACCAAGAGTTTAACAACCAGCTTATAATACTCGCGAGCATTTAACAATTTGCCAGTGTGAGCCAGCTTCAGCACAGCCCTGTGAGGGCCCCTGCCACCTCCCACTGCCTTTGAGGGCTCCAAGCCTCAGTGGATGGTAGGGTCCCTCACCCACACATGGTATTCACACTTGCTGCTCAGTCTCTGGAGTGTGTGGAACAGTCAGAGCCCCACACGCTCCTTAATCAACATCTTGTTCAGAAAGTGTCACTTGCCATAAATATAGGCTTTTAACCTGTCTCCTTGCCAGCTACCTCTGGGAGTAGGGACAAGGAATTCATCATAAATTTCAGAGCTGGTAGATTTCAAGGGAGTAAGGGAGGCTCTTAGTCCACAGGAACTGCAGAGTGAGCACGTCTCCCAAACTCCACCCTAGAGGTAGAAAACAACTCTCCAGTCTTTTCAATATCTTTACCTGTCTTAGGTGTTCAGAGAAAACACAGCCCAGATTCTGCTTCCATACATTGCAGAAGGCAAGCTAAAGGTATACTGGTCTTTGAGGAGTGGGGTTAACTATCCCCATGGGTTGAGAGTTAGAAACCCATCAGCAGTTTTTAACAGAATTATAGGAACCATTCTGTAAGCATAAAAGCTGCTTTCAGAGGCTGAATAGGGGAAGAAAACAAGACAAAGAAACAGGAAACTAGAAATAGAGCAAGATCCCAGACAGAAATAATGGGAAAGAAAGACAGGGACAAGTGAACAAAGATGGTCCTGAACTTGCTTCTGATAAATCTGAAAAGCCCAAAATGGACACCTTTTTTCATTGATTCCAAGCTCCTGGGTGCCATTCAAAGTCCACTCATCCACTGTTCCTCCATGCCCTGCATCAATTCACTGTTTAGTTTTTTTCCCTCCATTCTACCAGACATTTTGTTCAAACTCATAGACCCTCACAAAAGCAGGTAGATGAGAGATGATAGATGATAGATAGATAGATAGATAGATAATAGATAGATGATGATGATAGATAGATAGATAGATAGATAGATAACAAGACCTCCTGACAAGGATGGTAAACTAAACACATACATATATAATCACTCCTTGCAGAAACCTGACTAAAACTACATAAATTGTTTATAAAGGGATAAAACCACAAGGATAAGGAGAAATGGGAAAGGAGAATATGAGAACAAGACTTTGGAAGCTGCAAAGTAGGTGAGCAAAGGATGTTGAACTTGACAGACTCAAAAAGCTAAGTGAGTGCTGGGAGTGAGGAAGCCAAATATCAGCCTGAGATATACCACATGATCCTCAAAACACCCTGCAGGCTCAACAGGGGTATGGCTCAATGGAAGAGTGCTTGCCTAGCATTCGAGAAATCCTGGGTTCAATTCCCAGTATTAAAAACATTCTGTAGTTGATACTACCAGGCATTTCTGGAGCAGAAGTGAAGTCACTAAAATAAGGAAAATGAGTAAGAAACTGCTTAAGTGCAGTAGTTTTGGTATTTCCTTTCCCATCCTAGGTGCCTGAGTAGCACCCACCTTATGCCAGCAAAAGACTTCAGGTTTGTGTTTGTAGAGGTGGAATAAAAGAATTCAGGCACCACAGAGAACAGATTTTACTTTACCAAAGCACAGTGGCTGGACATGAGCATGCTGAGTGCTTCCTCATTACCAAGCATCACATCAACCAAGAGCTTCTAATATGAAAAGTAGAAACTAGAGACCACAAGAAACAAAAGAAACCAAATGGAAAACACGAACCTGAAGCCATGATGGAGAGGAGCACTTGATAATTGTGTCCCATTAGAAAGTGCCAGAAAGTCACATCATTAGCTGTATTGGCCATTCCTGTATTGGCATCTTGCCATTGGGAAGACAAATGCACACAACTGTGAATGTCACAAACAAGAGGACCCTTGCACTCCATCTGTCCAGTGGTTTTCAAAGTTGGCTCTGAGAAATATGGGTTTCCAAGAGTCCCTCAAGGACCATGGAGAAGGGAGGAGAGCTGCTGAGCAGACAGGACTCCAACCCCTACCCTCTTCCCTAATAATACCCTGCTTCAACCAAGACAGCTCTGCTGTGTATTATTTTTAAAACTAGAGCTCCTTGTAAATTTTTTGTTTAAAAGATAGTTTTGCCTTTTAAAAAAGAGAAAAGCTAAAAAAAAAAAAAGAGAAAAGCTTGCAAATCGCAGAGCAAATTCAGGCCTTATTTAGGGAGATCGGATAAGCAAGGCTCCTGCCCAGAGCTGGGATGGCTATGTAAAAGCTCCAGCAGATGTCGGTGCTGTCAGCAGACAAGCAGAGGTCCTGTGGAGCCTGGGCTCTGAGTGGTCTCTCTCTCTTTCTCTCTGAAGACCAATGACCCTCCAGGTGCTGCTGATGCTCTAGGGCAGTCATCCAGCCTGGGGTCTGACAGCTCTGCAACAGTGCCCAGTCTGCCAAGCTCCCTCATAGCCCTGATGAGACCTTAGCCTGGCTGCTGCTTGAGTATGACACACTGGACATATTGGTTTGCTTAAAAAGAGAAGGAGGAGAAAATAATGTTCTATGAAGGTCACTCAGAAATCTTCTTTCATACTGGTTTGAGTCCTGATACTCTGTCTTTGGCTCATTGCCCTCCTCATGCCTCAGGATACATAGATTCCCTCCCTAGTTTCACTCTCCTGGTCCCCTTTCCTCTCCTCCAGTCTCCTTGAAGTGCTTGTGGACAGTCCCCAGGTGTGATACTGCTCTTGGCTATTGCCTGAGGATGAGGCAGACACTTGAACCCTATAACTGGACCTGTGGTCCCAGAGTGCTCGCTGTCTCTCCTCTCTCTCTCTCTCTCTCTCTCTCTCTCTCTCTCTCTCTCTCAGAGGATTCTACCTCTCTAATCCAGCTAGAATCTGTCTGAGGCTCAGACTTCAGAAACCAAGTGCTAAAATAAAAAGCTTCACATTGCTCAGGATGCTTTACCTCTGTCACATAAATAGATACACACACTTCTTCCAGCTCTAAGCCCCCTCCGAAGATGACATGTAGCCTCCCTTGCTACCTGCCTGCCTGCAGAGACTAGACTAATTGGCTATGCTGTCATCCAGACCTGTCCTCAGAATTCTAGTCTGAGGACAGCAATCTCTTTGGTAAAATAATACATGTTTGACAACATCCCCAAGACCCAAGCAACACTGGTGAGAACAGGGAATCTGATGACAAGGACTTCCATGTGAATGCTTAGCTGGCTGTCCCTCTCCCTCAATTTCTGTCTCAGTTTAACAGTATAGCATTTTGTGTCCCCCTTGTTTCTGCCTTCTGGGAAAGGAAAACAATAAACATACTGTCTAAATCAGTCTAGAACTAGGATATAAGCTCTTGAGGGCAGAGTTTTGTGTGTTTTGTTCATGGCTACATCCCCACTACCTAAAATAGAACCTGGCAATCAGTAGATATTCAATACACATTGAATGAATGAATGAACCAATCTTTCTGCTATCATTTCAATGTGTGTGTACCTCCAAAAGTAATATGATGGAGTCAAATAACCAAGATAATAGTATAAGGGGCAGAGCCCTTGGGGAAAATGTTTAGGTCATGTTTGCTTCATCCTTGTGAATAAGATTAGTACTCATACAACAGAGGGTGAATAAAGTGTCCTTGTTCCTTTTTGCTCCTTCTGCCTGTTATGATACAATAGGAAGTCACCAATTTTGATGACACCTTCATCATGGACTTCATCTCTAGAACTGTGAAAAATAAATTTCTATTATTTAGAAGTTACTTAGTCTGTGGCATTTTGTTATAGCTGCAGGAATTATCAAAGTTACTTTGTCTCTCATCTTCCCTTTCTTCCTGGAAAACTTCCTTATGCAACCACTCTCAGAGTAAAATCTAAGTCACTGAACAGAGCCTTAAAGGACAGAGGATCCTTCAATCTAAGTAGGGCAGGGAAGGAGAGAGGAGAACTCTCCCCAAAACCTCTCCAGGCTTCTGTAATTAATGGCTATACCAAAACAGCACTCTCTAAACAGTTTCTAAAGATGAAGAATAATCTGGTAATTTAGAAATGACATAAAATGACCAGAATATTCCAGAGAACTCCAGAGGGAGATGAAGCAAAAAGACAAAAACTTTCTTCTAAATCATTCTCAACCTTGGAGTATATGGCCTCCAAACTGGAATCTGCCACAGATACCTGCTAGCCTTCACCATTTCCCCAGTCCGCTAAGCATTGTGCGAGTAATGCCATGACAAGCTGGGTGGGACAAGCTGGGTGCACAAGACAGAACTGACATCAGAAGAAAAGAAATGCATGCAGCTACAGGTGTGAACAATCACTGGGGCAAGCTACCCCTCTTCAGAACTTTAACATACCTGGCATGTCACCTTTAGAGGATGCCATGGTTCCCTCTCATCTGTTCTGTACACACAGCTCATGGCTAATACCATATTGAGTGGGGAAGAGTTTAAAGCTTCCTCTGTAAGATCAGGAACATAACCAGGATGTCCACTTTCAGCTCATTTATTCTTTGTTTTGCCATATTTATTCAACCTACTATTGGAAGTCTTAGCCAAAGCAATCAGTCAAGAGAAAGAAATAAAGGTCACCCCAAATCAGAAAGGAGGAAATCAAACTAATGTTTGTAGATTATATGATCTTTATGTAGAAAACCCCTAAGATTTCACCAAAAAAACTGTTAGAACAAATAAAAAAATTCAGCAAGGTTGCAAGACAAAGTCAACATACAGAAATCAGTAGCATTATTATATCCCAGTAAATAAATAAATAAATAAATAAATAAATATTTACAATAGCTACAAAAAATATGTAATGATAAATTTAACCTAGGAGGTGGAGAATCTGTACATTCTCTACACACATTTACTAGGGTTGGCTATGTGCCTGGGCATTGGAAAGACAGAGAAGAGCAAATTTATCCCAGCCTTTAGAAAGTCCATGACCAAACCTCTAACTAAATGCAATATCACAGTCAGTGTGAAAGGCTGCCAGAGCACCGAAGAAAGAAAAGATTAATTTTTAATGAAGATTCAGAGAACTTCACTGCAGAGATGACATTTGAGCTGAAACTTGGGGGGAGATAAAGTTTTGCAGAACATTGTGAGCTGAGGACAGAGTAGCAAAGGAATGTTCAAAAGCATATATTGGTTTGCTGGGCTTGCTGTAACAAATTACTCCAAACTGGGTGGCCTAACACAACAGGAATTTATTCTCCTGTACTGCACAAGACCAGAAATTCAAAATTAAGGTGTCAGGAAAGTTGATTCCTTTCAGGATCAGAGGAAGATCTGTCCCATTTCCCACCTCCTGCTTCTGGTAGTTGCTACCAGTCCTTGGTGCCCCTTAGATTGTAGATTCGTCATGGCTCCAGTCAGGCGCCATCTTCTCATTACCTTCCCTGTATGTGTGTCTCTGTGTCCTCTCCCCTTTCTATGAACACGCTTATTAAGTCCACCACAAATCAGTTCTGATTTCATCTTGAGATCTTAACTAATTATACCTGTGAAGCCCTATCCCTTAAATAGGATCGCATTCTGAGGTTCCAGGTAGAAAATTAATTTTGAGAGAACACAGTTAAACTACTGCAGTTGATAAACAGATGCAGAAAAAAATAGTCTGACCTCTGATGTGGTGTGGCATATTCAGTGATATAGATATTTACTCCACCCACATAGGCAACAAGGATATGTTGCTGGATCCTGGCTCAAATGAGCTCAAAAATGATTCAGACCCTAAATCCCAATGCCTACCCTTTGAGAAATGGCTTATAGATACCACCTTCTGGTGGAAAAAAAAGAACTGTACTGAAGCTTCTGACAAGCCAGTGAATTTAAATTACCCTTTAGTCCTCAAGTTTCTGTCCATTCAAAGTTCAAACTCCAATTTCAACATTTCTCAGAGTTTGCTAAGAAAACAAGTGAAGCTCTCTCAAGTTCCTCCCTCCCTCCTCTCCTTCCAACAGGGTACAGCAAGTTCTGAACAGAAAGGAGGTTTCAGTGAAGTATGAAATGAAACAAATCCGCAGGCAAACAGCAAAGAAAGCTGGTATATTTTTAATATGCAGGCACCATTTCGGGGATTGTGGAGAAATTTTTGTCTCCTCATACTGAAAAACCACTGCACTGGAAAAGAAACCAGAAAAGGGGTGGCGGGGGTCGGGGGGGTAGATACACAGTTCTCTCCATTCAGCATAGCCACTTCTTACAGAAGCTAGTGATTAAAGGGTAAGTGTAGGGAACCACAATATTTCTAAAGGTTTCAAAATCACACAAGGTGGTAGATTTTTCCCCATAAAGTGTCTACCAAATCTGTCACCTTGACACTCAGGGTTCAAACAGGGTAGTACCTTAAGAAATGACTTTCTTTTCTGGATCACTCACAACACTGACCTGACATTGCTTCTATTTTCTGCATTGGTGTGAAAACTGCTACAAAAACAACTGCACCTGTTCTCAGCACAATAGCTGCAAAGCACCCAGAAAAAGTGGCCTTCATCCCCTGAGGCTGTGAGCCTTGCACCACCCTCTCTGGTCTCCGGTTTCTGGCCCATGCTTAGGAATTTTAGAGGCAAGGGTAAGTGACAGAGCCTCAGTACAGGTTTGATTGCCTAGTCCAAGCCTTTCTTTCTACAGATGAAAACACTGAGAAACAGAGAAGGAAGGGACTTACCCTAGACTAAGGAACAATTGCCAATTGCTTTAGCTATTTGGCAACTTAGCTTTTCCATTGTTTCGGATATTCCCCATCTAAGATCCTTGGTGAAGACCGGAGCCCATCTTACACAGCAGAAGCTGAAAATGCCAGATAATGGCATTTCATAGCCAGGGCATGGGCACTTCATCCTATTTCTTGCCAGTAAAACACTCCTGTCCTATGTTATGACTGGGAAATAGTAATTCAATGAAAAGGGGAAGATTTGGATATTGTTCCTGGCTGTAAAAATCCTCATCCAATGAGCTACCTAATATTCTTTTAACCAGTCTTTTTCTCTCTAGTCTTGTTTTGTTACTTATAAACAAAAACTTTGACCAAGGCCAAAAATTGTATCAAGAGTTGGTTGGGCAGAAAGAGGCCCTCCAGAATCTAGGATGATTTATTTGTCATAGTTTGGCTGAATGCAGTAAAAATTTAGCCACAGTAGGTATAAGAGAGGTAATTCTGCCCAAACACAAGGCCAACCATTGCACTTTTACCTGTGGTCACCTGGGAAGGAATGTCTGTTGAATATGATGTTTAGGGCATGAACCAATTACCACCATGGAATAATTTTTTAAAGCATGACAAAGTCAAGATCTTTAGGATAAACTACTTATTTCTAATAGTGTTCATTTTTTTAAGTTAAGAATGAAAAACACAAATTCCTAAATTTTCAACACAAAGCACAAAATTAAAAACAAGAATTTTCTGTGTACTAGATGAATCTCTTTTGTATTATAGTCACAATGCTATAATAAAGAAAAATCATCACAAAATTTGATCCTGCAGAAAGGTAAATTCTAAGGTTAGTTTGATTTGCAGCCCTACACTTTTGCTTAGGTGGAAATTAGAACACTGATTAGGAAAGAGGTAGATCTAAGCATTGCAATCAAGATTTATGGGAGGATTCAGATGACTCAAAGAGCCCTGAATTTCTAAACTTATTGATTCCTGTCTGTCTTGTCAGCCTACCTTACCATCTGATCCATCTGTCCCACCTTGCTTAAAGATCCTACAGTGCTCTAACCTGAGGACATTGTCATACAGGGAGAAATCAATTCTTTTCATGCCCCACCCTCTATGCTCTTCATTATCTGTACATCTAGTATTAGATCACAATGTGTCCCTGGGACAAGGTGAGGTAGAAAGGTGAAGTCTAACATTCCTATCTAATATCTGAAAGAAAGGTTTGTAAACAAAAGTACGTGGTTTCAATAATAGATATTGGCAGAGACCCAAGAAACATATGAAGGGTAGATTGTGGGGCTGCTATGCCAGTAAGGGAGAAACACAATTTTACTGGTGTTAAAGACTGAACCCAGGGCCCTGGGTATGCAAACCATGGACTCTACTACTGAACACTATACCCTGGGTACCAGAGAATTATTTTCATTTTTTGGTACCAGGAATCAAACTCAAGGACCTTGTGCTTGCCAAGCAGGCACTTACACTGCTGAGCTGAGTCCCCAGCCCAAGAAACACAATTTTAGGGCCAACTGAATTTATTAATATGGTGGCACTGGCTTGTCATTATGCATCTGAAGTACTTGCTTGAGCAACTAGGGTTATTTTAATTGTTTGTTGGATAGATTAACAGAAACCTGAACTGATTAGTGCTCTGTACTAAATTCAACTGAGATGTAAGAAATTACAAAATATTATTTAAAGGAAATAAATTCAAAAATTTAGGGAAATAGGAATGTTGAAGTGGATTATTTATGCATGCTTTCTCACCTCTAACTTTTTCTCCTGAGAGGACCCCAAACACGCTACCTTCATCAAAACAATGTACATTTATGAGAGGAGTGCCAATATTTTCATAAAAAGCTAGAGTGGCGGTTCTCTGTAAACCAGGGATGCTGGTAAAAAAAAAATCTGTGACTGAAATGAGATGCCCAATTTCAGTGGGATTGAGAAGACTACAGTGCAGAAGAACACTAATTACCAGGAGCACATTGAGTTTGGCTGTCATACAGACAGATGGCCAGACTTACAGTCAGAATGGTCTGACCCATAGAGATTTTGGAATAGGGTCTAAAAAATAAAAAGCGTAAGGCCCTCATTTTGATTTGATAGGCCTGATACAGGGAGGCTGATTTATGTCATCATGACTGAGAGCTGAAAACCTATAAAACAAGGTCCATAGCAGACTATATTTATTTACCATCTAACAACAATTCACCAATCCTACCTCCTTCCTCTTTTTTAACAGAATTCCAGTTGAGCCTTCTGAGAGAGGATTCCTTCCTAAAAGAAACCTAAAAACTAAAAACAAAAACAAGTCTCAAGAAACAACAGTCCCCTTTCTTTTAGACATAATCTGTGCATGACTTCTGCAGCCAGATTAGTAGTCAACTTGCAAACCACAAAGGGAAGTAAACTAAGATGCTAAGAAGTAGGAAGAATGAAGAGCTCAGGTCCTCAATGATATTTTTGAACTGCTGAATTAATCAGTCCTTTGATTAGTCCATGAAGTTTAAAAATTCAAGAAAGCCTTCATACTTTATTTTTTCTATCAACAAAACTTAAAATGTCCTACTGATACATGGTTCCTCATATCTGAATCAGTTCTCTATTAGAAAAGGAAGAGTTTCGTATACTTGAGTAAGAACCTTACAGTTACATGGCAACTATACTTCAAATCATTCTCCTAGAAGTCCTCTAAGACTCTTAGTGTCATTTATCAGAGTACCTGTATTGAAGAAAAGAAAATAACCAATGTCATTCCAATAATTATTAGACACTGACTAAAATAATAGAAAAATCTGAAGACTCAGAACATTATTATGGTGTCATAATGGGTACTGATAAAAGTGAAGCAATAATAGCCTCTGTCAGGGCAGGCCTAGCTAAATCTCAACTCGAACTAGTGGGTGGGGTTTGAAATGGAAAATTCTATCAGGTCATTCTCTCCAAAGTTACCATGATATAACATTTCAAGGGTCTCTTCGGATTTTGAAAGTTACATGTGCCACATTTTTGTAGTTACCACAGTCCATTTTCCAGGAGACCAGGAATGCTGCCAAATTTCAAGAGAAGTACAGTGAAAGAGAAGGTTCTCTAGCTGGCCCAGGATGTAGTATAAACACCTTTTCCTTTGGCCCTTGTGAGTCACAAGCTCCAAAGTATTTGAAGTGCATTTGGCAGATCAGGGTGCCACACTGAGTTTAAAGCAAGATAAGAGAATCATAGAACAGGTTGGTAGAAATCCAAGTCCTTGTCAGCAAATTATGATTCTCCTTTTGAGATATATCTTCTAGTAGGCTGAGAATGTAGTCCCACAGTAGAGCACTTGTGTATCATGCACGGAACCTCAGCTTCAATCTCTAGCTCCCCCTACACCCTTTCACCCTCTTCTCCCCACCCACAGACATGCACACACACAAAAAGAAGTAGCTTTGCACTTGCTGCTAGGCCCCTTTCATTGTTCAACTTGAGCTATGTGTTTTGAACAAGGTATTATCTTATCCATCTACCATTATCTATGGAAGAAATGATATAAACTGAACTTACTGGTACAGGTGAGTTTCCTAAACTTACGTTCTAGGTATGCTTATTCCCAATGTTGTTACCTCTCATTCAACTCATTTCCATCACTGAGATACTGCCATATGGAATGCAGTATATTATTTGAACCATGAGGAATGCTATTTCTTACCTATCCAGAAACCATGAGTCCAAAAGATGGAAGTGGGAATGGTAATTCTCACTATCACACTAAGCTATGTGTTAGTAAAAAGTTTATGTTCCTTACAACCGTCAGCTTTACAAACTTAGACATTTTCTCATTCAAGGAAGAATGCTTTTCTTCCTTGTGTTTCCTTCCAAAACACAATAATTCTTCCTTTTGTGTTTTCTTCCAAAACACAATAATTAGTTCACTGAATTAAGAGTTAGGAGAGTAAATATTCTAAATCAAAAGGAATTACAATTACTGCAACCCATTGAGGCTGCCAAAAAAAGCATAACTTAAACACAAGCAATCCTCTACGGCAGTGATGGCAAATCTTTTAGAGGCTAGTGCCCAAACTGTAACCCACTTACTTATCATAAAGTGCCAGCATTACAAGTAATCCTGAATATTGGGGTTTTAGTTTAGAAAAAGCAATTTATGCATGAACATCTTTGGTTTTAAAGATATATGGGACTATATATGGTCTCTTCTCTTCTTTTCTTTACCTTTTTCCCGTTCTCAGTTGTCCTTTCTTTCTGAGCAGTTTCCTCCCCGCTCACCCTCACAATATCTGTTCTACATTTTGGATTTTATTTACTCTTTCAGATATTCCATTAGAAAAACAACATGATGATTACACATTCAACTCTAATTTATTTCAGCTATGAGCATGGTCTCAAGTTATATCCATTTACCTATGAAAGCCTTGAGTTTATCTTTCTTTATAGCTAGGTAGTACTCCACTGCATAAAAATAACATATATTTTTATTCATTCCATAGTTGGTGGGCACTTGGGTTTTTTCCAAGGCTTAGCTATTATAAATTGTGCTGCTATAAACATCAGTGCATGGCCATCCCAGCAGACCACCTCACAGGACCTGGCAACTCCAGCCAGCAGCACACACAGGGCTCTGCTAGACCTGGACCCCTCCTGCAACCTGCACCATTCCAGCAGACCACCTCACAGGACCTGGCAACTCCAGCCAGCAGCACAGGCTTGCCAGGCCAGAAATGGGCCCCTCCCATGTCCCAGCAGTCCTGGCCACCCACTTCAGGACCTAGGAACTCCAGCCCACTAAGCATGCCCCCACAGTCCTACCGCTGCCATCCAGGACCCCCCTACCACCTGGACCTAGTATTGCTGTTTCTCTTTGGCTCCCACACCTTCCCCTAGAACCTTCGACTCCAGTGGATTAACCATGCAGAATCGAGGGAAGACTCAGTAATCCCTCATCCAAATAGAAGAACTCAGCAGGCTTCTATCAGTGAGGTGATTTTGCCCCTAAAATAGGAATTGAGTTAGTCACCTTCAGTGGGTAAACATGAGCAACAGCAAAGCCCCCTCCAGAAGTGGGCCATAGGTAAGCTTGGCAAGTGGGTGGGCAAGTCCTTCCTCCACACAGAGAATATCAGGTAGGTTGAGGAGGGTGCCAATAAGACCTCCCCCAACCTGTAGAAAATTAAGGGGGCCTGTGGGACATCCAGAGACACAATAGGGTCCCAGCCGAGACAAACACTATAAACAAGGAGATCTGGTAAGTCTGAACAACCTGAAGACATAATAACAGGAGGAACTAGGGATTGATTTTCATCAGTACTCCTAGGATGACATAGGACTCACCCAACAGCTGACTGTTTGGGACCGGTAGGCCTGCCCTTCACCTGCAGTGAACCTCCCGGAGACTGGCAGCTCAGCCTGGTCTGTTGGGATTGGGAACTTTGCAGAGACCAGCATCTCAGCCAGGTCTGTTTGAAACCCGTAGGCCCGCCCTTCACCCACAGGGAACCTCCCGGAGACCTGCAGCTAGGCCTTGTCTGTTTGGGATTGGGAACTTTGTGGAAACCAGCATCTCAGCCTGACTGTTTGGGACCCGTAGGCTCGCCCTTCACTCCCAGGGAACATCCCGGAGAAGGGCCTAGGACAAAGGATGGTGGCCCGGCCCACCTGAGGTTCCACGGCTCAAGTCCACCATGCCCAGCATCCACCTTACAACTTAGGGAGCCAGGAGCCTGAAAAGGGGAGTTAGGACCCTGCGAGGGAGCCAAGAGCCTGTGGGGGAGCCACCGCTGCTCCAGGAACTGAGGGTGCAAGAGGTAATTTGCCACACATGCAAAGGAAGCTGTGGAACACCGCTCAAAGGAAGGAAATATAGAAAAATGACAAAAGGAAAGAACAAAAGGCAGGCTCAAAGCTCCAGCCCTCGCCAAGAAAGCTTAGAAGCCATGTACATAGAAGAAAAAAGAAGCCATACACCTGAAATGTCTGAAATGATATCAAATGAAATAAACATGAAACTAGGGAAAGACATGGAGAAATTCAAATGAGAAATACTTGCCCTGGTAAAAGAAGAATTGATAAAAACAGTGAAAGAAATAGTGAATGCATCTAGTGAAGACACAGCTAAAAAATTAGAGGAACAAAGCCAACAGATAGAATCCCTGAATGAACACTATAGGAAACAAACAGAATACATAAAGCAGATTCAAAGAGATATACAGGAAATCAAAAATGCTATTGAAAGCTGCCAAAACCACCTCAACAAAACTGAAGATAGAATTTCAGACCTCGAAGATAAGATTGCAGCCAGTGAACAGGAAAGACAAGATCTTTTAAAAATAACAAAGAATCAGGAAATAACAATTCAACACCTGCAAGATGATGCAAAGAAAAATAACATAAGATTAATAGGGATAAATGAAAAAGAAGGGGACAGCCCAAATGATATCAGGAAGATATTTACAGAAGCAATAGCTGAAAACTTCCCAAACACGAGAAGAGAAACTGACATTTGGATAAGTGAAGCATATAGAACACCAAACAGCCATAACCAAAGTAAAACTACACCCAGACACATAATAATCACCATCCCAGAAATCCACCATAAGAACAGAATACTAAAAACTGTTAGAGAGAAAAGAGAGATCACCTATAAAGGAAAACCTATCAGAATCATGGCAGACTTCTCAACACAAACAATGAAATCGAGAAAAGCATGGAGTGAAGTATTTCAGATCCTAAAGGAAAATCACTTCCAACCCAGACTGACATACCCAGCAAAACTGTCCTTCAAAATGGATAGAGAAATAAGATACTTCCATGACAAAGAACAGCTGAAGAACTTCATGAACACCAAACCAACCCTACAAAGAATACTGAAAGACATTCTAGATACACATGGGATAAAACCACCAAGCAAGGCAGACAATTAAGCAAAATGGAAAGCTAAAGACACAACAGCAGAAAGATAACATGTCAACAATAAACCAATATATAACAGTTACAACCATTAATGTAAATGGCCTCAACTCGCCAATCAAAAGAAACAGACTGGCAGAATGGATCAAGAAACAACATCCAACCATAAGCTGTCTACAAGAAACCCATCTAACCCAAAAGGACACTCATAGACTGAAAGTCAAGAGATGGAAAATAATACTTCATGCAACAGGAAACCAAAAAAAAGCAGGAGTAGCCATCCTGTTTGCAGACAATGTGAATTTCAAACCAAGAATGATCCAAAGAGATAAAGAAGGTCACTACATACTAGTTAGGGGAAAACTTCAAGAGGAAGAGATAACAATTTAAATATATATGCACCCAGTTACAGAGCACCCAGTTATACAAAGCAAATACTAACAGAAATGAACAATCAAATAAGCAATAATAAAATTATAACAGGAGACTTTAACACACCATTGACACAAAAGGACAGATCAACTAGACAGAAAATCAGCAAAGACATAACAGAACTGAATCACACCTGTGAACAAATGGACTTGATAGATGTATACAGAGTGTTCCATCCAACAACATCAGAATATACCTTCTTCTTAGCAGTACATGGGACATTCTCTAAAATAGACCATATACTAGCCCACAGAACATATTTAAGTAAATGCAAAAGAATTGAAATTATCCCATGGATATCACATTATTGAAAAGTTTCTGCACTTCAAAAGAAATCACCATCAGAGTGAAAATAAAACCCACAAAATGGGAAAGAATTTTAGTCAGCAACCCCTCAGACAAAGGACTTATATCCAGAACATATAAAGAATGGAAAAACGTCAAGCCACCCAAATTCAAATACCCTCTCCAAAAATGGGCATCTGAGATGAACACACAGTTCTCAGATGAAGATATACAAATGGTAAATAAATACATAAAGCAATGTTCACCATCACTGGTCATTTGAGAAATGAAAATTAAAACAACACTGAGATTTGACTGAAAGAATAGCTACCATCAAGAAATCAACTGATAACAAATGTTGTCGAGGCTGTGGGGAAAAAGGAACACTGCTCCACTGTTGGTGGGAGTGTAGACTGGTGCAGCCACTATGGAAATCAGTATGGAGAATTCTCAGAAGACTAGGATTGGAAGCTCCATTCAACCCAGCTATTCCCTTCCTGGGCATTTTCCCAGAAAAATTGAAAAGGTCAACTCACAGTGATATATGTTCACCCATGTTCATAGCAGCACAATTTGTAATAGCTAAATCTTGGAAACAACCAAGATGCCCATCAACCACAGAGTGGATGAAAAAGATGTGGTATTTTTATGCAATGGAATATTACTCAGCTATGAAGAAGGATGATCTTGAGGCCTTCACAGGTTAATGGAGACAATCTGAGACTCTCCTCATTAGTAAAATAAATAAGAATCATATTTATAAATATCACATTGTGTCTGTAGTGTAAAAAGTAGTAGGAAATGTAGGAGTAATAAAACTCAAAATGTGTAATTGCTACTGTAAAAAGAGAAGAAAAGAAAGTGCTCTAAAGGATAGAACTGCATGTGTGTTTAAGCATGTAAGATGAATGACCATATTACTGTTTTTGTTAAATCATGGAGCAGAACTGGTAACAGTCTCATTGTTAGAATGATTACTTTGCATGTTTTAGTTTTGTAACTTGAACAACTATTTCCTAGATGACAGAATGTAAATTATCAAGTAATGATTTTTTAGTGTATTTTTGTTCTTTTTTTCCCTTGGAATTCTGTACTGTTGCTACCCTTTTTTCTGTTTTGTTTTGTTTTTCCTTTAAATAAAATTTAAAAAAAAAGAAATTATCCCATGCATGTTATCGGATCATAGTGCCATGAAACTAGAAATTAATGATAAAAGAAATTGCAAAAAACCTACAAACACATGGAAACTGAATAATACACCCTTGAGCAATCAGTGGGTCACAGAAGAAATTAAAGAAGAAATTAAACAATATCTACAAGTAAATGAAAATACAGATACAACTTACCAGATTTTGTGGGATGCAATGAATGCAGTCCTAAGAGAAAAATATATTGCACTGAGTTCCCACATCAGGAAGACAGAATGAACACAAACAACCTGATGCTACAACTCAAACACCTAGAAAAAGAAGAACAACCCAAGCCAAAAGCCAAAAGAAGGGAGGAAATTATAAAGATCAGAGCAGAAATTAATGCAATAGAGACTAAGAAAACAGTACAAAGGATCAATGAATCAAAGAGTTGGTTCTTTGAAAGAATAAATAAAATTGATAAGCCCCTGATCAACCTTATTAAAAAGCGAAAGAAAAAACTCAAATTCATGCAATAAGAAATGAAAAAGGTGAAATTACCACAGACTCAGTGGAAATACAGAAGATCATCAACACCTATTTTGAAAACCTCTACTCTCATAGGTTCGATAACACTGAAGAAATAGACAGATTCCTAGATACACATGAACTACTAAAGCTGGATCAGGAAGATGTAAAACTGCTGAATAACCCAATTTCTATTACTGAAATTGAAAATGTAATTAAATCATTGCCTACAAAGAAGAGCCCAGGCCCAGATGGATTCACTGCAGAATTCTACAAGAAATACAAAGAAGACTTAATTCCAACACTCCTGAAACTCTTCAATGAAATTGAAAGGGAAGCAACTCTTCCTAAGTCATTCCTGGAAGCAAATAGCACTCTAGTACCAAAACCAGAGAAAGACTCAACTAAAAAAGAGAACTATAGGCCAATCTCCCTGATGAACATAGATGCAAAAATTCTCAATAAAATATTGGCAAACAGGATGCAGCAAATCATCAAGAAGATTATACACCATGACCAAGTGGGATTCATCCCAGGAATGCAGGGATGGTTCAACATATACAAAACAATAAATGTAATCCATGATATCAATAGAGCCAAAAAGAAGAACCACATGATCATCTCTATAGATGCACAAATAGCTTTTAATAAAGTCCAACACTCATTCATGATAAGAACCTTACAGAGAACTGGAATAGAAGGTCTTTATCTCAAGATGGTAAAGGCCATCTATGACAAACCAACAGCCAGCATCATATTAAATGGTCAAAAACTGAAAGCCTTTACCTTAAAATCAAGCACAAGACAAGGATGTCTATTATAACCACTGCTATTCAACATAGTATTGGAAATACTAGCCAGAACAATAAGACAGGAAAGAGAAATAAAAGGAATAAAGATAGGAAAAGAGGAAATTAAATTAT
>PVJX010014631.1:0-44387 GCA_004027295.1 Dolichotis patagonum | reverse complement strand
ACCTTTAGAATCTTATTTCTTCATTTTGATGAAGTCATCACTGCATGTAGCTATTTCTTCTTGTATGACCGAGCATTTTAATTCATCTATCAATTGTCTCACATGATGAAAATTCATTTTTTTCTTGAAAATATATATATGTTGCTGTCATAATAAGCATAAATATTTAATCATTTTTATTCAACATCAGATCGTAAGTAAGTCATTTGAATCTAAATGTAGCAATCTGAAATGACAACAAATAACATTTGTTTACAGAGATGACAGAAGACCACAAAAGCTATGTGACTTGTGAAAATTCAAACACTTATAATACTGGATGTCATATTCTAATTTTAATTGAATTTTTATATTTTAAATTATACTTTTTTTTTTTGGTACCAGGGATCAAACTCATGACCTCACGCTTGCCAGGCAGGCGCTTAAGCCACTGAGCTAAATCCCCAGCCCTATATTTTAAATTATAAAATATATGTAAAAGCACAGAAATTCATATAAAAACACACATATATATATATATATATATATCAATTGCTAGAATTTTTAATAATACTAAAACTATTTGACATTTGCTTCAGATGTCTTCCTTTAAGAAGAAAGAAGGGAAAGAATACTGATTTTTTTTTTCCAGGTCAATATTCTTTTCTCAGTATCTCAATATCTGTCTCACATTTTAGAGCTATCACTGATTTAATCCTTGCAAAGGTTAAAGTTAATATGTCAAAAAATTATCCATTAGCACACTTGACTCCTTCCAGACACTTTGAGGAAACTCAAGTTAGGGTGTATATTATTGTCTATATTTTATAGATGAACAAAGTACAAAAATATCTAGTGACTTGGCTGATTTCAAAATCATTCAGAAAGAAAGGGGAAGCTACCAACTTCCAACCAGCCTAGCTCAAAAAGTCATAATTACATATCAGATAGGAGAACAAAATAAAGAATATCATGTTTTGAATACAGCTAGACTTTTGAATTACTTAAAGAATTTAAACTTGTCAAAATCTAGCCATCATCAGACCTTTAACCTTACCTAAAAAATGTTAATAATCCTTTCAGATTCTCAAAAAATAGTAACAGATTCTGTATTTTTAAATATCATTTTACTCCTTTCCAAATGCTCTGTATCATATCTTTCATAATCATCTTTCTCAACTTATGAGGTACAGATTTGCTAACAGTTCTCTTACCAATGAGAAAATGACATTCTCGAAAAGTCACATGTTAAATAATGGTTTGGCCTGTAGCACCCAGTATTTACTACACACTAGAATCATCCAAGTAGGTTCTAGAAGTCCTTAGAGCTGGGGTCACACTATCAACCAAAACAGTGGGAATCTCTAAGAATTGTCTCACGTGATTTCAATTCTGGAAAGAATGAAAATCTCTAGGTCTAGTAGTGACTATGCAACAGTTATTTGGGCTTCTTGTCCAGTTAGTGCTTTTTGTTCAGAACTGTGAAAATTCCCTCAAAGAGGACCATGCTGTTCTTCCATAAGGCAATAACTCCCAGCAATTTAAAAATTAGTTTATAATAATTTGCCCTTAACTTTGATTATTGTTCCATGTGTGATTAGAATCAAGTCTTTAAGTAACAATTAGTCACTGTTATGGTTTGCATATGGATGTCCTCTCAAAACCTTATGAGATCATGGAAAATGGGCTTTTCAGAGGTAGTAGAATCTACAGTTTGCATTTTCTGGGATTGGGGGTATGACTGCTACACCTATGCTGGGGTGAGTAGTGAGTTTACCATATAAGGGTGGAGAAGAGGTTTGTTCATTTCCTTGCAGCCATAAATGGTTGCCCTTCTTCCATATCACCCTGCCTTGGAGTCAGCTAATTATGGGATGAAACCTCTACATACTGTGAGCTAAATAAACCTTTCCTTCCTTAATTTTAAGCATCAAGTATTTTTTTTCAACAATGAGAACTGTAACCAAGGCACAATTTGATACCAGAGAAGTGGAATCATTGGTGTAACTATTCATGGCCATGTGGTTCAAGAGCCTTTGAGAGTGGCTTGTGGGAAGAGTTTGGAAAGGTTCAGAGATGTCACCTAAAAGAGTAAAACTGGAACATCTCAGGCTATTCTGTCTGGGAGATTTTGGTCAGAAGCCCAGTAATCCAGTAAAGACCAGGGTCAAATGGTTTCTAATGGTAGAAGGTCTGAATTGGCTTTTTGGACTCCAGATGATGTGTGCTATGGATTGGCAGAAAGTGTGTCTGCATTTTGCTTGTGTCCGGAGACTTTGCCTGAGACTGAGATTGTAGGTAGTGTACCAACTAAACTTGTACAAGAAATTTCAAAGCAGATGGATGTTGAGGTGGTGGCATGGCTGCTATTGGGGACTGTTAGCCAGATTTATGTTGAGAACTGACAGCAAAGAACTCATCAGGATGATTTAAAGCTTTGTGATTTTGGCCAGAAAGGAAGCTCTGTAAAGTTGTGGACTGCAAAGATGAAGTAGAGGGGACTGATTGCTAAGAAGGAACTGGAGAATAAAAAAGTTGTCCTGAGGGCCTCACAAGAAGTCGCAGAACTCCACCTTTTTCAGCTTCAAAAAGTGAAAGGCTTCACACTGAGAAGAGGCACAGGCACCATGTTGCAGAATGGCAGCAGCCTGGAGAATTTGTTCGTCAGAATTGGATTTATAGTGCTCAGCAATCTAAGCCCTACTGCCAAAAGAGAAAGAAGGCTGGCTACTGCCCCATCTAGCGGCAGACCTTGGCATCATCCACACGGCACTGGTTGTAGACACATGAATAATGCAAGAGTCTGTGGACATAAGGAGGCTTCCACTTTATTTCAGAAGGGCCGGGAAGCCAGGCAGTGTGTCCCTGAGAGGGCAGTGATTGAAGATGTGAGCGTGAAGCCAAAAGTGCAACAGAGACTCCAGAAATTTGGAGAAGTCAGGAACATGGATCATTTGAGGTAACTTTCAAGGAGAGAGCAGAGTGGGCCCAAGAAAGAAACCATGGGAGCTAAACCACCAGAAGTGCTGTAGAGGTGGAGGTACCAAAGCCTCTAGGAGCTCACAACTTGCTACAGATTGCCTTGGACGCTGCACATAGAACTATAGGACTTAGTGTTTTCCTTCCTAGACTTTGGACTTGCTTTGGTCCCACTACTTTGTATCTCTGTTTGTAACTTTGGCAATGTAAATGTTTATTTTGTGTCATGGAATGTTGGAAATGTTTAACTTTTCATTTGTAGAGCAGCTTGCACCTAAGATTTTGCCTTACAACTTGGAAGAGACTTGGGACTTGAAGTTTTCTGCAGTGTTAAAACTGTTAGGGCTTCGGCAACCCTTCGACACAGACTAAATAACTTTTTCACAAAGGAATGTGCAAAAGTCTTTGGGCTCAGGGGCAGAATGTTATGTTTTGTGATTGAATGTCACTCAAAGACTCATGATGTCATGGGGGCAAGCTCTTCAAAGGCAGCTGAATCTATAGTTTGTGCTTAGCTCATTGTCTAGTGCAGAAGTTAGGGGTCTGATTGTAGAATCTTGCTCTAGGGTAGTAGTCTACATGCAGTATGAGGGAGGAAAAGAGGTTTGCTCCTCCATTTTTGCTCTTGTTGTTTTGCTGTCTCCTGCTGCCATGAATGGTTGCCTTCTATCATGACATTTTTTTTTGGACCAGAAGATTATGGAATGAAATGTCTAAAGCTAAATAGACCTTCTTCCCTTAATTTTAGGTATCAGGAATTTTGTCTCAACAATGAGAGAAGTAACCAAGAAAGTCACTTTAACACTTTTTGAGCCACTATCAGGTTTCAGCTGAAGTATCAAGGTAGCCATCCAAGGTTCTGGCCTTGAATTCTACTTTTAGTCCACTTTACCCATAACAGATTAGTTTGCTCTTATCACCACAATGAACAGAATTTTTTTTCTTATTAATGTGAGTTTTAAACCAAGTGGGGGAACTTAGAACTCCTTCGGTACTTTGAAGATGGAAACAGTAATTTGTGAAGCAATATAATAAACCTTGTTTACCTACAAGCCATAAATACTAATTTGTTCTAGATCACATCAAGAGCCTATAATATTTTTAGAATATTGGGATGTATTCTGGGGCATAACAATGTATCCCCAAGGACTCACCTGTTGATTGCTGGTAAACCACAGGTAAAAATTCTCTTCGATCATAAATAGTAGTTGGGAATCATGCAATCTGGGTACCATACGCAAGACATATACTGCCATCAAAAATATACACACCATTAAATAATTATGCACACTAGATACTTTCCAAATGACTTTTAGAAATGTGAAGACTCCACCTTTTCTTAATCCAAAAACAATAGGGTTTAAAAGATCTAGACTCCTTCATCTCCTTGGAGAACATGAGTCCAAAAAAGGTAATGGCACTAAATTTCAATGTTTTTATTGCCTACTACTTTTCATGGTGTCCAAGAATAATCACAGAAGTTATAAATCTATTATGCATGTTTCTGTCTCTCAAGATGCTTCCTAGATTCTCAGTGGCTTGATACGAAGGTCAAGGTTGGTATCACGGAGATAATTGTTTGACTAACAGTATTTGCAATGTAATTTGCTCCGTTATGCCATTTGATATCTTTAGCTATAAAAGACAATGTAGTTATAGCACATTTAACTTTTTCTCATAGTGCAAATATCCATGCTAAAATCATTATATCTCACTGAACTTTTTACTTATACATGGAAGAAGTCAATCTAATCTCTATACAACTAATAATCAATTTGCTACTTGGGTTAACTACAACATTATTGAAAAAGGCTTTAAACAATCTAATAATATAAATAAAAGGATTCTCTTAAATTTGCCAGTTTAAATCTTAGGACTATTAATCAGTGTAGCATTTTTAATAGTCAAATAACCATTTTAGTAGGAGAAATTTTTAGGTGGCATTATTAAAAATATATAATGAAACTTTTCAAAGATCTTTAGAAAAGTCCCCTTCTTTAAGACTAGTATGCAGATAAATAATTGCCTATGAATATTATTTTTAAGAAGAACCAAAACTTTCTGTGTGGTTATTAAAGGCCAATTCCTTTTCTATGATCACTCTTTGCAATGTGATCCTCAAATGACCCAAATTGAGGAAACTACAACATTCAAAGCCTTCATGTCTCGTTTTCATTCTTTCCAGTTTTGGGTAAATGATAAGAAATACTGTCATTATGAAACTTTATGTCATTAAGCAATTATATAAATCTATGAAATTAAAATTATAATCTTAACTAGTCTATAAACTGAACATTACATTGGATTAAGTTAGAATATACATCATCTTTTGCTAAATTCCATAATGTGACAGAAGAGTAGCATTAAGCAAAGATATTTTACACAATCTTTGAAAACAACCAAATCTACAGAGAAATAAAGTGAGAAGAAACAAATATCTAAGACAAATAACACTGATTTTTAAGAGATGAAATGGTGTGGGTAAGATTAACATCCAGAATCAGTGGATGAAAAAACAGGGAAGAACATTAGGAAATTCAGTAGGAATGAGTGGTAAAGTAGGAGAAAATATAGTTTGACATACATGGGAAGCTGGGCAAGTGGACACTTGAAGGAACACTCATTCAAAACAGGAAGTAGGGATACAGTCAACTCAGGTTATAATCCAATGTACACAACCAGAAACAGAGATGCTGGGCCAGTGCTCAGATGAATGCTAATTTCTTAAGGGCATTATTACTCACACAGGAGTCAACTCCTATATTTCCATTACCAACTTAGACTTAGGTAAGCATGTAGAAAGATCAATAAGAATCTTTCAATACAAATATAAGCATAGGACCTCAAAACTGAAAGAATATCAACATCAAACAGAGAAGTCATTTACGGAGATAAAAGAACTAATGCCCAAGGAAACAAATAGAGTTACAAAACATTTGAAATATAATGTGTGTCATACAACTTTAGAGATATAACAAGGTATTTTCTATTATAATATAGTAAAAACAAAATGTAATCATTAATTTTCAAAACCTCAAAATAGCAGCGAATAGCGGAACAATCTGAAGAAAAAATTACTCAACTTCAGTGATTTAGTGTAAGAATTTTCTTAGCATGTCAGGTAAACAATGAAACAAAACATTACATGAGCAATGTTTAAGTTCATGAAAACCATAAGGTAATCTCTTAGATTGTTCCTATTTTGAAAGGAAAATAGAATAGGGCATGGAGTGAATTAAAAGAACTCAAAATATATAATCCATGTACTTCACCTCTTGTGTTTAGTCCGTTCAAAATTTTATCTCATTACTTTTGCATCATAATTTTAAAAGTTCATTATATATAATGTCAACTCTTGTTTCTGATGCTTTAAGAGCCATGTGAAATGTTATAATGAACACATCAGTAAATTTGAGATTTAATAAAATGTCAGCACTATCATCTGCTTTCTGCTGACATTATACTCCTTGTCTCAGTGTACTCAGATGTGGAAGAATTTTCTCTAGGCAACATAAAGAGTTTCATTATTTTTCCCCAAAAGTCATCAAAAATTTAACATTCCAGGTGAATAAAATTATAATGGAAAAGTAATCAATATGCGGAACACTAATGCATGGCATGCAAAAAAGTTACATGTTACATAAGAAGTGGAGATTTTCAACATATTAACATAATTTTCTCTATCCACATCATACAACATTAATATTCACATTATATTAATAAATTTGATTTTGTCCATGTTAAGCAAATCTTTGTGACTATTAAAGATTTTGTAAATATATGTGCATAATAAGCATTGGATATGTTTTCCCAATGGTCAGGATAAACAATTTGCTGTGCTTTTTCTTTTACTAAAATTATGTATAATATTTCATGAACTCTATGGCAAATACTCCATATGGCAAAGGCAACCCATTCTACATTGTGTTGCTGAGACTAGAAATGCCAACTGAAGTGTGTTCACCAATGTTTACAGCACAATCAAGATTTATTAAAACTATACCACAGAGCAATGTTGTTTAAAATTTATGAACTGTAAAACTGCTATTAAGGTCACTTGAGATACAAAAGTTTAATTTCAAATATCATGTTAGGGTACAGAATTGCTACACTCAGTGCTTGTTAAAATTAATGGTTTAAGGATATTTGTCTCAGTTTGTGAAGTTTATGGACTTCAACAAAAATAATTTCACATTACCCAAAATTTTACATAGCTTTGATTTCTTTAAATTTTACTCACAAATCCATAACTTATTTCACTTAAAAAACAGCAAAGAAAACATACAATTTGACCTCATTTTAAAACTCCACTATTGTTCTAAAGAACATACTAGCTATTATTATTTGCCCAACTTTCAATATTTACTACTTCATTTTATTGTCAATTCATTTTTCTCTCTGGCTCTGTCTGTCTGTCTCTGTTTCTCTCTCTGTGTCGCTGTCTCTCCGTCTCTCTCTGTTTCTGTCTGTCTGTCTCTCTATTTTCAGTACTCAGGATTCAATATACCTTCACACTTAGCTACAACCGCACTCCATTTTAGTTTCAGACAGGGTCTTGTTCCTAAACCACCCAGATTGGACTCCAACTTGTGAACCTTCTAATTTAGCCTTGTGGAGTGCTGTGATTACACATATGTTCCATGGTGTCAGGCTAAGTCCTGTGCCTAGGTTTTCAAGAAAGCAATCAAGACATTAAATATTGGTAACAGAAGTATTTGCTTACAGAAAGTCTTTCTAAAAATGCAGCTAGTGTGTACCTTTTATGTATCTAAGCAATGTATTTAACTGCTTATTTTACTCATTAGGAATCTGAGACTTTAATTCTCATCTTTCTAATTTCTCAGAGTTGGTAAATAAAAGAGCTGAATCCTGAACCTATGTCTGCCTGCCTCCCACACTATATTTTCATGAAGTGCTGTCTGTTATTTCACATTACAGTGCATTCTGAGGACAGAATCAGTGCCTAAATTAGTGATTATCCCTTTGTATACAATGGATTTTAATAGATACTTGTCATTTAAGTCATCTCTTAACATGGGTTGATAGTGTTAGGACAAATGGGAGGAACAACTATGGACAAAAGGAGGGTATGCAAGTCAGATATTGCTGTCTCTCCTGATGATGTGTACCTGAAAGTGTAATATGAATATATATATATATATAGTGTTATACATATATAATATGAATATGTATATTTAATATGAATATAAATTTTGTGTTATATATATATTCACAAAGTTTAATATGAATATATATATATTGTGTTATATATATATATATATATATATATATCACAAATTATGGCATAACAAATTGTGGCAAAACAAAAAACCTAAGTTGTACAAAATATAATGCTATGAAGTAAAAAATGTCCCAGGAAAAGAACTGATATCAGTAAGTTCTTGTATCCTTAGAACAAATGTCTTTTTAAGAAAATTTAAAACTTTTTGCTTTATTTTAATTTTCCAAAAAATTAATCTAGATTTTCTTAATATTTCTTATGCACTTGCAACTTTAACAAGGAGCTTCTGTAAAAACTTGCTTTCATAAAAGGAGAAAACATAGAAGAAAAAGCTTACGCGAAAGTGACAGGCAACAACAACAAAATTTTGGTTTTCAGTAGAACCGAAGAAAAATAGTTTAGACAGAAAAAGTTTCTTCTTTTGTAGATGAAAATTATAAATGTTTCTTGAAAAGGAGATACTGATAACTCAACCCTTCTCTTCTGATGAACCCCTGCCATATTCAGTTTGGATTGGGCAAATTAATAAATGCACAGTAAACTGCATAAGCTGAAAAAACGATTAAAAATGCACAGATAAAAATGTTTTAAAATGAAAATATGAATGATTTTCATTAAAAACACAATATCTAAGAGGTATAATATCTGATATGTGGTACGAAAACAAAGAGGAGAAAAAACACTACGTAGAAATTATCATTCCACAATTAAATTTTTCTATTAACTGTAAATCTCCACTTTGAAAAGGTACTGAGTGCCCAGAACAATAGTTAACAATATTGCCTTGTGAACAAACCATGAGATTTTGAAATACTTGCAATAAACTGAAGATCCTACAAGCTTTCAGAGTTTGGGTGAGTGGAAAGTATATGGAGGAGAATGGCCTGCAGAAGAGCACCAGGGGTCTTTTTCTTAATGGTACCAGGGATCAAACTCATAACTTCACACTTGCCAGACCAATTAGAGCATCATTATACTACTGAGCTAAATCCCCAGTCCTAACACCAGAGGTGCTAAGACCATATTTGTATTGTAGAAAATATTGGGGCCCAGTCTTAAGTTGCAACACTTTAGAACAATTATTAAGGCAAGTGGACTACAAGAAAGAAAAACATTCAGTGAAGAAACATAGCTAAGATTAGAATATAGCAGACTAACATGTGTATGTAGGAGAGAGACCTCTAGGAAACATACATCTACATGGATACTGGTGATAGAAAATAAAAATATTGAGACTAGATTGATGATGACATGTTCACTAATGACACTCTCACTAAGCATACGAAAAGTTAAGCACATAAAATATTGAAACTTACATGTTATTTGGCTTAAAAATTTAAATGATGATCTATAAAAATAATCAACATTTTCAGGTTATATTAGTGTAAATTGACTCTTTCTTAAACCAAAAAAGTTAAAAAGTAACAATATTGACATGTGTGGAAAAGTAACAGAATAACATTAAACAGACAAAAGGCCTCAAAAACATGTCAATCAATTTTATTTGATAGGATAATTAGCATTGATTTAGAAATAGATTTAGAAATATTCAAACTTAGAAATAGATTTAGAAAAATGGATCTTCCTAATGTTGATCATTTTAAAATATTTAAATTTAAAAAAATTACAGATTTCATAAAGCACAGATCAGAATGATAAATGGTTTTCCAATAAGGAGTCAATTGATTAATTTTTCTCATTTATAGGAAAATCAACATATTTTCCTTTTCTTCTTGAAGGAGATGAAATTTTTCATGATATAATTTTATTTGAAATTTTTTGCTAACAATAGTTGTGCATCAGATGCACTGGTTCATGTTTTGCCAAAATACTTCTCTCCTTCATGTAGCTCTTCATTATTGAAAACTTAAAGATGAAGTCCCAGTGAAGTCTAATAATTTCATCCCAATTACTCATCTGTACTGTCATTAAACAAGGAAAATATCAGTTACTCACTGATAAAGACTAACAGACTTTTTCCTAAGTGTCTGGGCAATGGGTATAACTGTGAATGATTTTACTTAATTTTGATGACTTAGACATGAACTACAGTTACTGGGCTAAGCAAAGCATAATTTAATAATAAGTAAAAATGTATTTTGAGATAAGAATAATCTTTCTATTTAAGACACCAAACCATGAAGCAAATTGTTCCAAAATTGTCATTTGACATACTTCAATGATAATTTTTCCTAATTTGAAAGATGGGAATTTGAAGAAATGTAATTTTAAAATTACAAAGCCTCGAGTAAATTATGCTGAAATAATTTTGTTCTTGGTGCTCATGTAATTTAGTTTTCAGTTTCTACTATAACAAATAGTGGCAAGGAGAATTTACATTTTTTGCTAAATTAATTTTTATCACTTAGTTTTAAAATAATGTATTCAGAAATGGAAGATGATGCTTTAATTGGTCTTTGTTTATTTTTGGAGCTAAGTTTTAATAGAAAACTGTATTAACCCTATTTTGAATTTATATATTTTACTTTTATTGCAATGTATTTCTTTGATCCCTCAAAGCAGGAAAAATCTCTTTGGGGAAGCTTTTCTCACTAATCTATAAATGCTAAGGCCATACAGCCAAATGGTTATTTTGCTATGGGTCAGTATATTGCTGGGAGAATAAAGCAGGAAGATCAAAAAATTCATTAACTTACTCTACATTTAAATTGTTTTTCAAAATTGTATTGCCGTTGTGTTGTTATCTGTGTTGGCAGGAGCTTTTGCCCTTAAAACTGGTGATTATATTGACAAAAAATAAGCTGGAAGTCGAACACCTCTAAGAAATATTAACATAACTTTATCAGTGTCTGCTAGTGACTTACATCAATTTTGAAATTGCATATTTAATGATTAGGCATCATTCTCATAGAATGATAGCTGTTATGTGCTATCTAGACTACATCACTGAATCAATAACATTTTTTAGCTTTTATCTTAGAGAACAAAAGGAGACTCAAGAGCAGAGAAACAAATTTGGAGAGAAATAAATGAGGAGGGATGCCCTGCCCATCCCACTTGAGAGAAGAGGAGAGAGGCCAGTCCATTGCTGGCAGCAGTCTTGTGCTCCCTGTGCAGAAATGAACAGCAAGTGGTCAAGCCAATTATGCGCCATGGTTCTCCTCAACATAAGGCAGCAGGATGATGCCAAAAGACCAACTTGACTGAGGACAAGACAACACCCTAGAGGAGAGTTTCACTCCAGGGCAGAAATGTTACTGTATCGTAGAGACTGGGTGAGAGAACTCTTGGCTTAAATGGTAAGTCCTAAGCAGAGATTTGAGATCTCTTCAGAAGCTTGAACTTAGGCAAGGAGGTCACTAGACCTGTACTCTATGGTGAGAGGCCAGGCTTAATGACGTAATCTTCAGAGATGGTGCTCTGGTAAGAAGTGACCTTGAGCTCTTGAATCTCTCCCTACATTCAGTAGAAACTTGTTGACTTCCTACAGATCAATATCTGTGCTGCTGAAGTGTCTATTAGACATTTTGTTTTGGTTAAAAGTGGTCTTTGAGTGGTTCTTAGGGTTTATCGGTATCCAGTTTATAAATGATGCTACTGTTGTCACTGACTTTACTGCTATACACAAGATGACACAGTTGTTCCTGTCAGTTGATTTTCTCTGTGTACCAATATCTGGATTACCAAGCAGCCATCATAATATTTTGGCCCATTTCAGAAAAACAAAGTTCTGGAACACAGACCCAAAAGACAAAACAAACAGAGAAACAAACAGAAACATGAGAAGACAAGGCAACAAAATGCTGCCCCCAAACACCCAGTTCCCTCAAAGTCTACCCAAGGGGCAGTAAGATAGAGAAATCATAAGCCACCCAGCAGTATTAACACCCAGGGTATTAACAGAAGTAGCAATAAGGTTTTGATGAATTCAAAGAAGTTGTAACTGAACAGATAATGACTTTAAGGAAACAATGATCAGCAAGTCCAGAGAAGACACACATAAATGTCTAGTGCAGTTAAAGTAAAAGATGTAGACCTTGAATGCCTAGTGCAGAAGAGAATGAAGAGTCTGTAAAACGTTCTAATCAGAAATTCAAGAGATTAAATGCACAGTTGCATATATGGGCAGCGGAAGGGGTCAGGGAGCAGACAGAGCATGAGATTTAGAAGACTGAGCTGTGCTTAGTTCACAATTAATGGGAAGTGCCTTAAAAACAACAAATGACCATGAAAAGTGGATCCAATGATGGCTAGATGACTCAAAGAGAATGAGAATGAGAATAACTGGAATTAATGAAAAGTCAAGACCACACAAAGGACATAAAAAATCTGTTTAGAGAAATAATAGCAGAAAAATTCCCAGACATGGAATAAGGATGTAAAACAGATAAGGCAAATAGAAGCGGGAATATTCAGGAACATTAAAAAAAAAACCATGCCACACCATAATAAAAAACACCAAAATTTCAATATAAGAACAAAATCTTAAAAGCTGTTAAAGCAATGACTCATTTATAAAGAAAATCGATCAGAATCATAGTAGATTACTTAACACACACCTCAAGCACAAGCAGAGCTTGGATTGAAATGTTTTAACCTCTAAAAGAAAGCAACTTGCAATCCAGACTGATATATCCTGAAAAATTATCTTTTAGAATTTAAGGAGAAATAAGATATTTTCATGATAATGAGCATGAAAAGAAATTCTTGACTACTAAATCAACACTCCAAAAATGGTTACAAATATTCTAGAAAGAGACAATGAATCTAAAAATGACAAAAGTTTCAATAGAATGAATGCATCATGTAGAGCTAGCAATTAAGAAAGCAAAAAGCAACAGGCAAATAATAAAATGACAGGGATAAGTAAGAAACTATAAATTATAATTATAAATGTGAATGATCTCAATTCATCAACTAAAAGACAAAGATTAGCAAAATTAAGAATAAAATCAAATGATATATTGTATACAAGAAATAGTTTTAACACAAAAAATTCATAGACTAAACATTAAAACAATATTCCATCCAACAAGAACCCAAAATCACACAGGAGTACTTATCTTATTTTCAGAAAGAAGTGAATCTTTAGGTAAAGCTGATCAAAAGAGGCAAAAAGACATCATATATTAATAGAACTATTTAATAAGAATATAACAATTATAAACATATACTTACCAAATTATGGTATACTCATAAAACAAGCAGTTATGAACATAAAGTATCAGATAAACATTAGTAAAATTATACAAAAGATCAGGTAAACATCAGTACTCGACTATCACAAATAGATCAAAATATCAAGAAATACAAGAGTTTAAGTAAACATTTAAACAGATGGACTTAATAGATACACACAGAATGTTCCACTCAGGAGCAAGAGTCACATTTTTTCGACAGCACTCAGTACTCTCTGAAATCAACCACATGCTCGCTAACAAAGTATGTTTACATAAATGCAAAGAAAATGAGATCTTAACAAGAATGTTATCAGATCACAGTGCAATGAAACTATAAATCAATAGTAAAAGAAATCACAGAAACAGGCAAATATATGGAAATTAAATAGCAAACTTTCGAACAATCAGTGTGTCACAGAAGAAATTACCAAAGGCTAAGACAGTTCTTAGAATTAAATGATACTGACAGTACAACTTACTGGGCCATACGGGACACAGTGAAAGTAGTCCTCCAAGTGAAGTATGCAGTTGTGAGTGCCAACATCAGAAAACCAGAACGAGCCCAAATAACCTGGTGATGAACATCAAAGGCTTAGAAAACGTGAAAAATTCTAATGCAGAGCTTGTACAAAGAAAAAAATTATAAAAATCTAAGTAGAAAACAATGCAGTAGATATGAAAAAATTGCAAAGAATCAATGAATTGAAGAGCTGGTCCTTTCCTTGGCTGATCTTACCCAAAGAAGGGAAAGAAAAAACACAAATAAATGTAATTATAAATTAAAAAGGGGAAGTCACAATAGACCATCTCAAAATACTGAAAATCATTGGCAAATTATTCATACCTGTATTCCAAAATATTTGGGACTCCAAAGGACTATGTATATATGAATTTCCAAAATGGAAAAAGGAGACTTAAAACTGTGAATAATTCAAACACAGGCAATGAAATTAAAGTAATAGATCCTATCAACTAGGAAAATCCCACGACTGATGTTTTCAAATCTGAGGTTTCTAAGACCTTCACGTTAGTTACAGTAGTAATATTCCTTCAACTCTTTAATGAAACTGAGAGGGAAGCGTACTCTCAAAATCATTCTTAGAAACTAGCATTACCTTGATCTCAAAACCAAATATGGACTCAGTAAAATATGAATTGCAGGCCAGTTGTTTAATGAATACACACACAAAGGTCTTCAACAAGATATTGGCAAACAGAATAAAGCAAAACATCAAAAATATTTTGATGGTCCAGTAGACCATCAAGTAGGCCATGATCTGTGGCTTCAGATACACAAATCAAGTGATGTTATTCCTCACACAACAGAGGCAAGGATAAAACAACATGATCATCTCAAGAGATGAAGGAAAAACCTTTTTACAAAACTCAACATCAATTCCTGATATAAAAAAAATCCAAAAGAAACTAGATATACAAGGATCTACTCAATCTAATAAAATCCATTTATGATTAAGCTACTGAAAACATCATCATAAATGGGGAAACACTGAAAACTTTCCCTGTAAAATCAGGAACAAGAGAAGGATGGCCACTGTTACTACCACTGTAGTTCAATAAAGTTCTAGGAACATTAATCAGATTGATCAAGAAAGACAAATAAGTAAAAATTATTTATTAGTATAATTATTTAAAGATGGCATGATACTCAACTTAAAAGATTCAAACAATTTCACCAAAACATTTTTAGAATTAATAACCAAACTCAGCAATGTAGTAGGATACAAAATAATTATAAAAATTAATATGAATCCCATACAGTAATAATGACATCACTGAAGATGCAATTAGGAAAACAAAATTATTTGCAACAGCAACAATGAAAATGAAATACCAAGGAATTAAATTAAGTAAAGATGTGAAAGCAATGAAAATCACATGATTTTGAGAACAGAAATCAATAAGAACATTAGAAAATGGAAATACAGCATTCCTGGATAGGCAGAACCAAAATAAAATAACCGTACTTCCATACTTGATGTATAGATTAAATGATATTCCAATCAAAATACCAATAGTGTTTCTCATAGATCTATAGAAAATAATCCTAAATAAATGAATTCTGATAATACATAAATAAAAGGGGTTGAGCGGGAAGAAGGAAACTGAACTATGTTATGTAAGTATACCAATCCTCTAAGTGAATGTAATCATTATGTAGTGCAAACATGAACTAATAAAAGTAAAAAAAAAATTAAAGTTTCTGCACAGAAAAAGAACAACCAAAAGAATGAAAAGACAGCCTGGAGAATGGGGGAAAAAATTTCCAGCTACCCTGGCGTGGCCCAGGAGGAGAACCAGCGCTCCCAAGATCCTGCCGTGGTGGAACTCAGGTGGCTTGTTCGCCTGCCCTCTTGGTAAGTGCCCCCATGCAGGCCAGGGGAAGAACCAGCGGATCCCGTGGGCCTACCAGTGCGCCGGCTGAGAATCAAACACCGCCCCCACCATAGCTACTGGGGATAGATGTCTCAGCATCTCTTGGTAGGATGACCATATGTAATATAGCAAATACGGGAGATTTCCTTCTATCTTCTGTTTGAAGGCAAAGGTTGTTTTCACTGTTTTGGTTTCTTGTGTTTGTTTTGCTTTATTCAATACTCTCTTTCAATTGGTTTTAAAATGTTCTGTTTTGGGTTTGATTTTGCTATACCTAATTGGACAACTATTGTGAAGACAACAAGATATACTATAGTACCTATTATTACCATCCCAGTATCCTGCTGTGAAGTTCTGTACCAATTTCACTAGATTGTCTCAATTGGCTTTGTTCTGTCTTGTTCTGTTGTATTTTTACTACTTTCAAAATAAAATTTTTAAAAAATCCAGCTATTCCTCAGACAGCGGGCTATAATCTAGAATATATAAAGAACTAGAAGAAAAGACTTCTCAAAATAATAGATGAAATCAAAAAATAGGCACTGGAATTAATAGACATTTCTCACAAGAATATACATGGTCAATGTATACATGAAAAAAGTTTGACATTACTGGCTATTAGTGAAATGCAAATTAAAACAATACTAAGAGTTCATTTTACTTCAAAAAAGAATGTCTGTCATCAATAAGTCAAATAATAACAAATGCTGGCAAAGATATGGGGAAAAAGCAGTTCTTGTTGATGAGAATGTAAAGTAACACAAACACTATAAAAATTAGTGAGGCTATTTTTCAAAATGTCTAAGAATAAAAATTCCACTTGACTGTCTCCCTTCTCGATATCTTCCCAAAAGTGTTAAAGATATCATGTTACAAGGATACATGCATACCCATATTTATAGCAACACAATTTATAATAGTTACATCGCTGAAATAGCATATTATGTCCACAAATAGATGAATAGAAAGAAAAACATGTTATTTATACACAGCAAAATGGTTCTTTGACATAAAGATAAACTTGAGGCATTCATAAGAAAATAAGTATAATTTGAAAACATATTCTTAAGTAAAATGAGTTAGGCACAAAATTTAAATATCACGCGGTTTTTCTTTCTTAAGTGGAAAGTTTTAAAGAGAGACTCAAAAATGGAGAGAGAGAGAGAGAGAGAGAGAGACAGTGAATTTGAAGGAGAGTATCTGATACATAAATATGAAACAGGAATAATCCCAAATAATTTTCCAATTATCCATTTTGCTGTTTCAAAAATATTTGAACAAATATACTAATTTGTTTCATTTGTGCTACTTTGTCTCTTAGTTCCTTGAAAAGGAAATTTTGTGCTTTTGTCTGTTTCTTTTTTGTAAGAGGGAGATTTTGTCTATGACTTGTACTCTGAGTAACAATTTATCTATTCTTTTAAGATTATAGAACATAGCTATTCTCCAATTATTTTGGAGATTATGAGATACATTATTGTTATTCTCCAATTATTTTGTTACAAAGCTTTATTATTTTCATGGAAGTAAAAAGAGTGCTTTTATATATTATTTATTAATATCTACCTACTTCTGTCACATTAAAATTTAAAAACCTTAAAAAGTAAAACACCTTATCAGTTGGATAAGAAACAAATGGTATTTCAATATTTCTATTTGTACTTTATGATTTGCCATTGAGATTTAGCATGTTTTAAAATTATGTATTTTAATACTTCATTCTATCAGGTTTCCTCTTTATTATTTCTACATATTCTTGGTTAGATAAAACACTTCCTGATGCCCAAAAAAAAAATCAGAAAGGATATCATATTTGTTAGAAGTCTTTGGTTCTTTCCAGGTTCAAGGTCAGTCATAAAGCTCATAATCAACTCTTTCTGCTTGCTGAGTTTTGCTTTCTTCAATCTTTCTCTCAAGAAGATACAGTATGAGTTAAGTTCAGTGGCTACAAAAGGACAGGCAGTCAGACCAAGGAAAATAGACAGCAATGGTTCATTGACTGAATAAAATTTAAAAACTCCTATTGAAAGCCAGACTGCCTGTTATTATCAATTTACACTGACAACTCAATACACTACTAATGATAAACACATCTTGCCAAGGCAGAGCACCCCCAGTGCCACACCCTTATACAACCAAACGAAGACTGGGAAAATGAATCAGCTTTGTTCTGTTTGTATTCAATTGAATGCCAATATCTTTTTCAAAGTATATAAATTATCACCTCTAGATGCCACTTAACATATATTTAATAAATCTTTATTAATTTACTACTATATTGCTCTCAATATTGCAGATGTAAATAAAAAACTAAGGCTCTTACACTCACGTTTCTTACATAAGTCAATAAGACACTGAAAAAGGAAATATATATATTATATATTATATATAATATTAAACATAGTATTAAAGCTTGGAAAAATAAAGAAAGTAGGATAAAGGAAATAAGAAATGTGTTGGTATGGATTTGATTTAGGAAGGTTAAATTTTACCAGAGACAGATCACGAAAGATATGAGGATCACAGATAAAAGGAAATTTGTCAACAGACCTAAAAATATGAAAAATCATATGGATATTTGAAATCTGGGGAAAGACATTTTCAGCCAGAAGGAAAGGAAAGGGCATAAACACTGACATGGACATTCTAAATTTCTTTGAGGAAGAGTAAAAAAAAATATGACTGGGGAAATCTAGCAAGAGTGAAATAAGACAAGGGGTCAAAGATTTGGTAGCAGTATAGTCAGTGAGGGTCTGGTAAACATGTCTAGTGCTGTTTAATTCTGGATGAAATAATAAGCTACTGAAGCCTTTTGAGAAGAGTCATATGATGAGACCATGCATTATAAAGACCAGTTTTACATATTTGAAAGATTTTATAAGAATTTTTATTAGTGTCTTGAGTGAGAATAAAATGGAAGAAGTAAGGGCAAAAGGAAACCTTAGGAAATTATCACTTAGAGCTCTGCTTCACAATATGAGAGTTCTTAGACATATGTTATGATCAAGCACATGAAATGTGGCAAATCTAAATTGAAATTGGCTTTATGTGTAAAATTCACATCACATTTTAAACTTTTATGTAAAAACAGGCAGAATATTTAAAAATTTAAAAGTGTATAGGTGGTGAAATTATATTTTGAATATCCTAAGTTAAATAAAAAGTACTGTGAAAATAATGTGTGAGCTATCTCTTCCTTTTTAATGTAGCTACCTGCAAATTGCATACTACACACAGGGCTTACACTACATTTCCATTAGATAACTCTAGTCTACTGAGAAGTTAATAGATTCTGGAAATACATCTGACAGAATGGATTAAACATGGAATTTGAAGGCATGGAGACAAAGATGACTACAAGGTGTTTTGTCTGCATGGCTTGGCTTCTCAGTTGACATTTTAAGGTCAAGATGAGGTTAAATAAGTAGAGTTGAACAGAAAGATCCAAGTTAACATTTGGACCTTAATGTCCAAAACAACATGAATGTAAAATATGAAAAGTCAGGGCCATTTTTAGGCTTACCTTTAGTTGCTTTAGAAATTTGCCAATTAAAGGAAGGAAGGCTGAGCCCTTCATCTTCATGAATTGAAGGTACAGAAGAGATCATATTTATATGAAATAATTCTTGGTTCCCATTTTACAGCAGAGAAACTTCAGAATCTCTTACAGTCTCTTCAATTAATTTTGGCTGCTTCTGCTATGCTGTAGAGGTGGCATGTTAATTCATCAAGTGTACATGTCATTCTGCTGTTCTGAGCTAAAAATGACCCTCACCATCTGGGGCTCACAGAATGAGGAGCAGTGCAATAACAGTGCAGTGTTATATGTTTCAGAGTCTCATAAGAGTCCTTATTAAAACTGTGCTATAAAATACAGCCCAAATTTTTCTCTTACTGGAACTCAAAGTTACTATCTTAGAACAGGTATGATTTTTCACAGGAACAGCAAGGTATAGCAAGGGTTCTCTACAGGTGCCTGCTACCTAGATCTGAGAGGACTAAGACAGAGGAATATTGTCTCCTAAGGTTTAATAAAACCTCACACATAAGAGGCATGGCTTCAGGTTGGTGAGTTCACATATTGTAACTATGCTTCCAACTGAGTATTTACCACCTGTAAGAACTGGTTATTTCCAGGAGGGGAAGTTTCCCCTTAGCCACAAGGGATTGTTGTGTTAAAATATGAGATCTTCATAATCTGAAGAAAATAAATATGTACAGTATTAACTGGTATATCTCCATTGTAATATTCCTAACCCACTCTCACTTTTTCTACGGTAACACGAGGAAATACACAGTGCATGGGGACAAGCCCACCAGCTCACCAAAGAGCTGGATTATAAGGCTAATACACTGAACAGCTGAAAAATTTTATTATGTTAGTTTGAAGGAGCTCTTCTTATTTCTTCATAGGAAGTTTCAACTTTGTGACAGTTAATCTTGATTGTGAACGTGTCTGGGTGATGAGACTCCTGGAGAGTGGATGAATTATGAGGGTACTGACTTCATCAATCCTTTGATTTGAGATGATCTATTAAGAGATGGGGCATGGGTGAAGCAAAAATGTTATGGGATGAGAATGACCTTGGGAACTGAATCTGGCTACTAGCTGTCTTGGTTTTCTCTCATTGCTAGGACAAAATACCTGAAAGCCCAAATTAAGGAAGGAAAGGTTTGTTTAGTTCACAGTTTGTGGAGGTTTCAGTCCATATTCAGGTGGCTCCAAGATAGGGTGGCACGTGCCAGAGAGACTGCCATTCATGGTGGTGGAAGACAGTAAAGGCAACAAGAGCAAAAAGAGAAGCGTGTGCAGAGAAGACTCTTTTTTTCCCCTCATATTGTGTGTAGGCTACCCACCCTAAGCTGAGGGTAGCACTCACACTCATATACCCAGCTTTGGATCATGAATCAGCCACAAATTCTAGAAGCCTGCTCCCATGACTGCATGAGGCTTTGGAGGGACATTCAGACACAAACTACAACACTAGCCTATTCCTCTCTGGTTTCCCCCTGCTGACTGCTCTCTAGATGCCGTAAATTGACTGCTTTCCTCTGCTCTGTTTTTCCAAAATGATGTTTGTCTCTTGGGTCTGAAATCCTGAGCCAAGATAAAGCTGTCCTTTAAGTTGCAGTTTGTCCCAGAGCCGAGAAAGTTAACCAAGACATTTATCAGCAGAGCTCAACCTTCCTCTATTATTTTGTGCTCCAAATGCATATACAATAAACTGAACATCAGATAGAAATGAATCTGTACAGAAATCATGGGGCTGAAAATTTTGGGATATGTTCCCAAAGCCTCAAACAATAAATCCAAGAAACCTCTATATGTTCCATCCTTCCAAAAGGTAGTTACTTCTATTTGAATTTTAATGTTACCTATATTTCCATTTTTGTTAAGAACAGCAAAAAATACTTGTGGTTATTAAAAATGATTTATATCACAACATCTAATTAAACAAAATATATGAGCTATATTTCCATTCACGTGTCACAGACTTTAAATGTAGCAAAATGTGTTATAATTGAAGCTCTGATTTAGCTTTCTTGTCAACTCTGATTTAGCAGTAAGAAGGCCTGCAGATTCTGGGTTCGTGCAGAAATTAACTTACCTTGCAGCTATTTTCCAGTGAAAGGAATTAGAATGAAAATAGCAGGCTCTCACCAGGAACAATATTGTTTGAAATACTTACTCTTTAGTTTTCATGATGTCTTGGCTTATTAAAAATATGGTTTAAGGTAAATTGGCAAAAACATTTTAATTTTCTCAGTCCACTTAATTCACATTCATTTTATACTAAACACCCTGATTTCTGATCCCTTACTTACTCATTTAAAAGATTTGACTAGACTATTAGCTCATAGTTGGTGTTTAATTTTTTGTATTAAAAGTTTTCTGTTCACAGCAAAATTGAGATGAAAGGATTTTGCCATAAATCTTCCACCCCAACACAAGTATGTAGCCTCTCCCATTACCAATATCCTCCCCAGAGAAGTAAATATAAACAATGAGCCTACATTAATCTCATTTTCAGTCAAGACCATAATTTGCATTACACTTCTCTCCTAAGTTCTATGGATCTGAAGAAAAGAAACATTTCCATCATCATAATATCATACAGAGCAATTTTACTGCCCTAAACATCCTTCATACTATGCTTATTTATCCCTCTCTCTTTTAATCCTGAGAATACACTACAGATTTATACCATTTTCATAAATCTGCTTTCATAATGTCATGTCATTGAAATAATATAGTACATGGCATTTTGAAATTGGCTTCTTCCAGTTATTAGCATGGTTTTAAGGTTTCTCCAAATCTTTTCATGGGTTCAGAGTTCATTTTATTGGAGTTGATTAGTATTCTATTTTCTGGGAGTATCACCATTTACCTGTTTATCCAACTAAAGACATGTTGGTTGCTTCTAAACTGGGGCAATTCTAAATAAAGCTGCTTTAAATATCTTTGTGCAGGATTTATTTACACATAGATATTTAGCTCCTTCAAGGAGTTACACAGGAGAATTATTTTTTAATTATATGGTAAGATAATGTTTAATTTTTCTAAGTAACATTGAATAAGAGTTATTGTAGTTCTACATTTTCAACAGCATTTAGGATTGTCAGTATTATGGATTTTGATTCTTTTAATATGTATGTAGAAGGTTCTCACTGTATCTTGGATTTTCTTACTGACATATGATGTGTAGTATCCTTTCATATGTTTATTTGCATTCTGTTTAACCTTCCTCAGTGAGATTCCTCTGTGTTTACTTTTTTCTCTAAATCAAAAATATAAATGAATTTTCTTTTTACTTATCACAATCAATGTATTATGCAATCATTAACTATACTTACATCATTTAAACTTCAAACATGTGATAAAACAAACAAGAACCTAGACAGTAATTTTTTACCAAAGCATAATTTCTAAATCTCTAATAGAGAACATTCTCTTGATTCAGTCAATGCTGTTTATGCAAGACAGTGCTAACAATTTTACTTTATTTCAAAGAAAACCTGGCATTTAGCAGTTTCATTAATAGATATTATCCTTTGTTTTTACCTAAATTTTGTGACCAAATGTTACTGTCTATGTAACATACAACTTACAGATCTTGCAATTTGTTTTTTTAAGAAATAGTACTTCTGTATAAATAATAGAATGGCTTTAGAATAAGAAGTTACAGAAATATGGGCTGTCTTCAGTTTGGACAATAATGGTCTCATTCCCATTATAGTTTTTAAAAAACACCTCCAATGGTAGTTCTATATTATACATTGAACTATATTACTCACATATAAATGAACATATGAATTTTCAAATTTGAAACAATAATCTTGGATATCTAAATGCATAAGACGTCTGTTTTATAGTTTAATAACCCAAATATATCATCTTTTATTTTGTTTGATTCTTTATCAAATCACAATACTGAAAGTAAATATATTAAAAGTTTATTAACTGTACAGTCAAAATCCCCACTTTCATATATTTAAATTGTATCTTGAACTTCCTTTTAATTAAACAAAGAAAATCCCTAAATATTAAGCTTTGGAGCCCTATTTCAAAACTTACAGTAAGCTTCTATTATCTGGTATAGCTAAACTCTTGTCAGTACCAGCTAATTAGGCAAAAATGATGTCTTCTCTATTCTTAATAAATAATGTCTTTTCTATTCTTAATTCTGTTGGCTATGGTACTGTTCTTTAATTTCCTTGAGTTAGTGTTTCAGGGAGAATTTGACTAAGTAATACATATTTGGGCATCTGAGGACAGAGAAAAATTTGGACACTTTATATTAGCTTTATCCTTCATATTAGATTTTTTCTCCTTTATTGTAAAGAGAAAAAATAAAAATATTATTTTAAAGAGAAAAAATAAAAAAATTTCTCTTTTATTTTAAAGAGAAAAAAATACCACATCTTTTTCATCCACTCTGCAGTTGATGGGCATCTCGGTTGTTTCCAAGATTTAGCTATTGCAAATTGGGCTGCTATAAACATAGGTGTACATATATCACTGTGATACGAACTTTTCAGTTTTTCTGGGAAAATATTCAGGAGGGTAATAGCTGGGTTGAATGGAGCTTCCAATCCTAGTCTTCTGAGAACTCTCCATATTGATTTCCATAGTGGTTGCACCAGTCTACACTCCCACCAACAGTGAAGCAATGTTCCTTTTTCCCCACAACCTCGCCAACATTTGTTATCAGTTAATTTCTTGATGGCAGCTATTCTTTCCAGTGTGAGATGATATCTCAATGTTGTTTTAATTTGCATTTCTCAAATGACCAGTGATGGTGAACATTTCTCCATGTATTTGTTACCATATGTATATCTTGATATGAGAACTGTGTGTTCATCTTAGCTACTCATTTTTGGAAAGGGTCTTTGAATTGGGGGAGTAGATGTTTTTCAATTCTTTATATGTTCTTGATATAAGTCCTTTGTCTGAGGGGTTGCAGGTTAAAATTCTTTCCCATTCTGTGGGTTTTCTTTTCATTCTGATGGTGATTTCTTTTGAAGTGCAGAAACTTTTCAATACTACGAGATCCCAGTTGTTGATTCTCTGAAGTGTTTCCCATGCAGTTTGCATTTCGTTCATGAAATCTCTGCCAACCCCTCTGTCTCCGAGATTTCTACCTACCTTATCTTCTAGTAGATTTAGTGTTTCTGTTTTAATGTTTAGGTCTTTGATTCATTTAGACTTTAATTTTGTGCATGGTGATAGGCATGGATCTAGTTTCAGTCTTCTGCATGTGGAGAGCCAATTTTTCCAACACCATTTATTAAAGAGACTATCCTTCCTCCAGTGAACATTTTTAGCCCCTTTGTCAAATATCAGGTGGCTGAGTGTCTTTGTGCCTATACTTGCATCTTCTAATCTGTTCCATTGATCCTCAGGTCTATTTCTTTGCCAGGACCATGCTGATTCTATCACTGTGGCTTTGTAGTACAGTTTCAAGTCAGGAATTGAGATGCCTCCTGCCTTGTCTTTATTGCCTAGAATTGCCTTCGCCATTCTAGGTTTCTTCTGGTTCCAAATGAATTTTAGGGGTGTTTTCTCTAGACCTGTGAGGTATGTCAACGATATTTTGATTGGTATTGCATTAAATCTGTATTTTAAAGAGAAAAAAATGAGACTAAAATAGAGTTTCCAAGCAGGTTAGTAGAGGAGTTACAATAATGAATACATTGTGTATTGTTATTTGTACTTTAGTTATTCAGAGTACAAGATAGAGGAATGATATCTTGTCCAAACAATATTGACACAAACCTTTCTTTTCAATGAAATAATAGCAACTAGCTGTATAACTATGTTAATCATCTTAAGTACAAACATATGTGTTCCATTTTGGATATCTGCTTAGCATTTTTATTGGGTAATTTTTCAAGTTTATTACTCTATAGTTGATATACAAAGAATTGTACATATATAATGTATATCATTTGATGAGCTTTGATATATGAAGTTCTATCAGAAAATGCAATAAATATTTAAAAATTTTAAAATATGTATTACAGAAAAGAACACATTATTATGAATTCTCCCAGGAGTTTTCACTTTTCTTTGAACACATTTATCTCATCATTCTTTTTACTTTCTGAAGAAGTTCTGAAATTCCTCATTCATGGATGTCTTTTGTTGTTTTGTGTGTTTGGTTCAAGGTCCTAAATGCATTCGAAGTATTTATTTTTATTCAACATTTTGAATTTGATGAAGAACTAAAGGTCACACAGTGTTATATCCAGTGAATAGAGAAGCATCGTCCTTTGGCACTCAGCAGTAGTATATACTGTATGTTTAATCACACCTTATAAAGACAGAAGGAGACCCCCAGACCTACAGAAGATGATAAAATTGAAGAGATAAGTGTATTGAAAATAAGGGAGACTATATTGAGGTAGACATTGCAACATATCTTTTAGTACAATAAACATTTCATTTAAAAAATCTAGTAAATATTTCGATAAACTCTTGTATGCAAAATATGTGCTATCAACCTGAAAATACAGGTAATAGATATACATGATAACTATCAAAATTTATTTTGCTGACTTTGTTCAAATCTTCATATATGTATGTGTTTCACAAAGTAAAACTTAGATTTTAATTTTTTTCTGTGCAACTGGGCTTTAGTATTTCATGATAATAAATTCAAATGGTAAAATTTAAAGTATTTTAATTAAATATTATTACTTTATATCATGAAATATACATTACCAATATGTTGAGGATTTCATTTCATTTTTCTATACTATTTTTGAACCATAAAATTATTGAAATAATTATAAAAAATAACAATTAAAATAATACTTTTTAAAGTTCTAAATATAAACATGAAGAAAAAACTTGAATCAGTGAATATGTTAGGAAGTTTAGAGAGGCAAAACTAAAATAAAAAAGAATTGCTGCACTTAAGACTCAAATTTGACCAAATAATTATTAACTAGAGATCCCTGAGCTACAATGAATAAGATGATCTTTTTGATGGCAAAGAATGACAGAGATTCTGTTCTTAGCCACATAAATACTTCTCATATGTACAAGTTTTAAATTATGTATTTCACTCAGTATTCATACTGTAAGAATTTATCAATGAGCAGGCAATAAATTTAAACATTTTTTTCAGTAAATGTGCTTTGGAAAAACAACACTATACTTTATCTACCCAGAAGATAAAATAACTGTATTTGAAGAAATACAATTACCCATAGAAAAATGATGTAACAGCATCAAGCACTTTGTTATATATACCTTTTTAATGAACTAGATTGAAGCTGGATACCCAATAATAAAGAAAATGCATATTATTTCAAAGAATACTTCCTAGACAGGTTTTCTATCTGTCTTGGTTACTTTTCTCTCATTCCTGAGACAAAATACCTGATTCTCAATTTGTGGGTTTTCTTTTCACTACACTGGAGATTTCTTTTGACATGCAAAAACTCTTTAATAGGACATGATCCCAGTTATTGACTCTGTGAAGTATTTCATGTGCAATTTGATTCTTGTTCATGCATTCTCTACCTACCCATATGTTTTCAAGATTTCCACCAACTTTGTCTCCCAAGAGATTTAATGTTTCTGTTTTAATATTTAGAACTTTGATCCATTTAGATTTTAGTTTAGTACATAGTGATAGGCATGGGTCTAGTTTTAGTTTTCAGCATATGAAAAGCCAATTTTTCCAGCACCATTTATTGGGAAAAAAATCTTAGTGAACTGTACCTCAGACAAAGGACTTCTGTTTAGAATATATAAAGAATTTTAAAAAATCAGATCCCCCAAATTCAAAGACCCATTTCAAAAATTGGCATCTGAGATGAATACACACTTCTCAGATGAAGAAATACAAATGGCAAATAAATACATGAAAAAATATTTAGTATCATTGGTCATTAGAGAAATGCAAATTAAAACCACACTGAGATTCCATCTCACTCCAGAAAGAATAACCAGGATAAAGACAACTACCAAAAAGAAATGCTGGAGAGGCTTTAGGAAAAAAGGAACATTTCTGTACTGTTGGTGGTAGTGCAGACTGGTGCAACCACTGTGGAGGTCAGTCTGGAGGTTCCTCAAAAAGCTGGGATTGGAAATCCCACTTGACCCAGCTGTTCCACTTCTGGGCATATTCCCAGAACAATTGAAAGCATCATGCCACAGTGATATATGTGCACCTATGTTTATAACAGCACCATTTGTAATAGCCAGATCTTGGAAACAACATAAATGCCCATCAACTGAGGAATGTATAAAAAAAAAGATGTGGTATTTTTATACAATAGAGTACTACTCAGCTATGAAGAATGATCACTTTGAGATATTTATAAGTAAATGGATGCAACTTGAGATACTCATAAGTGAAATAAGTCAAACTCATATGTGTAAATACCATATAGTCTCAATATATACAGTGAAAGGATAAGAAGCTGCTTAACAAGGAAAAAACAATATCTCAGGGAAAATGAGGAAAATGAAAAAGGAAGAGAAAAGAAAAAATATCTAACATTATATATAAGCACACTTAGGATAGCTAAGATGATTGTGCTACAAATTCTATATGTGCTTGGAACAAAATAGTTAACATTCATAGGATTGGAACAATTATGCATATTATGGTATGGTGATCTGATGAGCTCTTGAAGATCATTATGTAAAATAACAATCCTAGTTATGCTCATACCACTGTGCTTGGAAGGCCTATATTGTCAGTGTTTTGGGCTTTTTTCTATTGTTATTTATTGTCTTTTTTTTATGTTTTTCTAGGAATTTGTTTTGTTTTGTTTTTCCCTCTATTACAGAAAGGTTAGGTATATGTGTAGAGACTCATACACGTGTAGAAATTCTACTAAACAGTTTCTGAGATTCAGTGATATAATGCGTGATGAAATGAACAGCTACTTGGAAGAAAAAGAGACACTATGGTATCCAGTGCCAGTTCCATAGTATCACACTATGAAATTCAGCAATATTATTATTCTTTGTTCAGAGTGATTTTAGTTTGTTTTGTATTGTTTAATTTCAATATACAAGAAGGTATGGACAGCTATTTTGAAGAGAATGAGAGGCATTATGGCAGCCACTGTTGATTTCCCTATCGTCTGGTTTTGAAGGCCTAAAATGTCTTCATCATTCTGTTCTGATCAGATTAATACTATTTTGTTTTGTATGAATTCATTATGTGTAAAGATATGGATGATTAGTTTCAAGAAAACAAGAGACAATATGATAGGCAGTGATTATCTCCTGTTGTCTTGCTTTGAAATCTGCATCACTTACATTATTTTCTTCTGATCTGCTTTGTTCTGTTTATTATGTTTAGTTTTGTCCTCTTTAAAGTAAAATTTAAAAAAAAATACCTGATGCCCAAAATGAAAGAAGGAAAGATTTACTTAGCTCACTATTTGTGGAGGTTTCAGTCCAAAATCACCAGGTTCTAAGGCAGAGTAGCGTGGCACCAGGGCAACATTTGAAGGCAACAGCCAGAAAAAGCAATCACAGCAGAAAGCGGGAAGAGTAAGTCTCTCTCTCTCCCTTATTTTGTGTGCAGGCACTGCCCACCTTCTGGGGCAGATGTAGCACTCACAAAATTTCCCTGCCCTACTTTGGCACAGGATGAGGATATTTATAAAGTAAGGATCCTGACTCCCTACTGAGTCTCTTCAACTTCTAAACTTCTCAAATTGACACAATGTATCAAACATAACACCATGAAATCCACATGGTTTTGAATTCAACTTCTCGTGAAGGATGGTCATTTGCATTATTTGACATTTCTTTTTTCCCAATTTTTATTTTTTAATAAAAACAGCGTATGTTTGCAGTATATGTTTGAATACAGAAAGACCTCATCCCTCATGGGGAGTAGATATGTGTATGTAAAACATTTTAATTCTTTTCCTTCCCTTACACTCTTCTCTCTCCCCTTCTCTAAATCTCTTTTCCACCTTCCATTTTGCAAAAATAGTGTTTTCCTGTTTCCTATTATCTATATTTTATTTTTTTCTTTATTGACATTTTGTGTTTCTCATAAAAGAGAAACCATGCCATATTTAAACTGATGTGTCTGATTTTTTTCACTTACTATTATGGTCTCCAGATTTATCTATTTTCCTAAAAAAGCCTCAAATTTTTTCTTTATGGCAAAGTAGCATTTTTCATGTCTTAAAATATCAAAATCTGAAAAACATAAAAACTAAACTCAGATTCACATTGTTATAATATAAAGAAATGTGTCTATACTTGGGGAAAGATATGCAATTAGTGCAGAACTTAGATTTGGAGCCCAACAACAGTACTACCCTGGGGAAACCCAGTATTGGATGATTGTGACCACAGGCTAGAAAACATAGTAAACAGCCTGCTTTGAATTTATGGGAACACAGGCAAAAACAAAGCAAATTATGAAGACTACAATAACATGACATTATATACCAACAAACATCAACAGTGTTCAGGAAAGGGCATTCACACTGGAAACAAGGATATTGAATTACCACTATTTGCAAATTATATGATACATATTGAAATTGAGAAATACAACTGAACATTACTCCTATAGTGTGAAAATTTTATCTCACTCAGTTCAGTCTACATTTTTTCTATGTTATGTAGATATGATATTATGTACAAGCTTAAATACCATATTTCTCATATATAAGAAACTCTAAATATAAATAAGTTATAGGCAGAGTAAAAGATAATAAGAAACAGGATGATCAAGATTTTCCAAAGGACAAGAGATCAAGAAATGGAGGGGATAAGAATGAAAAGGAGTTAAAATGTGTTCTGTACAGATACAAACTCTCCACAATGAGTGTAATCATTGTGTACTGAAAACATATACTAAAAAAAATAAATTTCAGTCCACTGAAAGAAGTCTTGCAATGCTGGGGATGATAATATGATAGAACTGGTTACTCTGCAGTGTATTTCCTGAAAGTGATCATTAGCTATACCTTGGACAGCTCTTCAGGAATTTCAGGTAACAATGTATCAAAGTTGACTAAACCACTTTCCAACTGCTGGTATTCAACACTATAATAAACAAATTTGTACCTTGTGTTTTTGTTCTTTTAAAATTATTGGTTACACTTTCAAGATAAATTGCTTAAAGCAGAATTGCTTTGCCAAAAGGATTTGAGTTTTAAAATGAGCTCAAGGCTGTACATTATGTTTTGGGATATATATGGATAGACACACATACACATACACATATTCATAGGTACACTCTAAACTTCTGTATCTGAAAAACATAGGGGGCTGGGGGTGTAGCTCAGCACCATAAGCGCCTGCCTGGAAAGCATGAGGTCGTGAGTTTGATCTTAAGTACCACAAAAAACAAACAAACAAACAAACAAAAATGATGAAACCATGCATAGTGAATGTAGTGCTAATTTTCCTCCAATTCCATCTCTCCTTTGACATTTTCAAGAAAATTTAGCAACAAAACTCCTGGATATGTCTAGATAATTACAAGCTATAAGTTCTTGCCTGCATTTCTTGCAAATAAATATGGTTATAGTTCAACCAGTGATATGTAAATTAATACCAATATCAATTTGAAATCATATTTTATAATGAAGTTCTGCTGTCTTCTCTCTCTTTCTCCCCCAAATATGTACGAAAAGAGAGTAAAAACTAGAGTAATTACCTCAGGGTCGTTAATGAAAGCTACTATTGGAAGATGATGAGAGAGTTACTTTACTATCTTGGGTCTGTGAATTGTAGTAGACAAGAACAATCCACAAGAGCTTGCTGCACACTTACCTTATATTTGACTTATGGGAGGACAAAATCCACCACTACTCAAATAATATAATTGTTTTCTGTACCTATCCCATAGTGTAGTTATTTTTATGATGCAATTCTTTTCACACTATATTTTCCTCCTTCTGTTCTATTTCCATTCCACATCAGCCACTTTACCATGTCCACATTCATAAATAATACATGCTAGAAATAGCAATGTCATGTTTTTAAAGTATAGACTCAATCACAAAAGCATATATAACATAAATGAAATTATGTATGAACATTTTGCCATTTTTTTCTAAAAGGACATTTTATGCACTTCTTTAAATTTTACATTTTTCATTCAAAAACATAACCAAATAGAATCTCTCAAGGTGAACTGATATAATTTCTTGCTTTCTTTTTAACTACATAATAATCTTTGATGAAACGTAATATATTCTGTTCAACTATTTTCCTTATGATTTCCAGTCACATTTGTCCAGTTTATTTTGTGTCTTGGGACACAGACTACAATAAGTATTCATATATTCATAAAAATTTTTAAAATGAGGTTTACTAGGCAAAAGTGAACAGATTATTTTCATTAAAATGAATTTTATTGATTTGACTTCCAAAAAAAGATTATGACTAATATTTCCATATGCACTGTATGAAAATGACATTTTTCCACACTTTAACCTATAGAAAAATTTTCATATTTATTTTGCATTCAGAAGGTCAACCTAGTATTTTATTATTTTACTGTGCATATATTGATTACAAGTGATTTTTAAGTATATTTTGAGTATAGATATTTCAGTTCATGCTTTTAAACATTGAAAGTTCATATGATATAACTATTTTTATTGGGTGATTTTTAGTTCTGTTAGCAATTTGTATGAGTTGTTTATAAATACATATGTATATATAAGCACATCTTTTGTCAGCTTTGATGTGTAATGGTTTTCTAAATAAATGCATTTGGATACTTACTCTATATGTGATATCTTTTAAACATTCAATTAAAAATATTTTGTAAAATGTCTAACATTTCTTTCTCACTTTTTCAGTTTTTAAAATTATTCAAATGAATCACACCTAGAATATTCTTATGGTTTAGATTATCTCGTAGTTGTTCATTTTATTATTTTTGGTATATAATTTATATATAAATTTTATTTTTCAGTACTGTGTAAGTATCAAATTTATTTTCAGCTACACATTCATTCAGTTTGATTGCCAATTAGTATTTTCTCCAGTCATTATTACTATATTTTATATACAAAATTCTCATGCATACCACAATATATGCTCAAGTTCATTTCCTTTTACCAATAGACTTTGCTAATTTATATGTTAATAGCATAGCAATGTTTAACTATTTCAAAACTATGCAGAAAATATTAATTTTTTATATCAGTTATGAATTTAAAAGTGTCACTCACAAAAACACATGGAGCAAACAATAGGTGGAAGATTTTGCTTTGGCTAAATAACATCATTTGCTAAACAGTAAGTTCTGTTGCTACAAATTCTTGGATAAAACTGAACAACCATGCAATAATAATAGCAAACAGTAATGACTGCAGAAAAAGAAAGGGAGAAAAAAAACAGAAAGAAAAAGAAACAAAGAAAGAAAAGAAAAGAAAAGTAAAAAGAAAAGAAAAGAAAGAAAAAGAAAAGTAAGACAGCACTCAAAGAATGAGAAAAAAATGAATGTTAAATCTCTCTGAATGTAATACAATAAACACAAATGTTAAGAATCTGATTAATATTAGAGGTGTTGGAGAAACTAATGGAAATTGGCCCTACAATTATTGCCTAATAACTGTGACTTTTTGTAAACTATGATCACAGATGCACAAGCCAGCTTTTGGGACGATTTCAGTTGGAAGTCAGCTCCCATGCAAAGAGAGAGCCCTCAGAGTTCCTTTCTCTGTGAATACTAGAAAATGCTAGCTTATATTGCAAGAAGATAACAAAATGTTTGTCTTTTGTTATGGATTAAAAACTGGTGGTCAACTTAATGCCAGCAGAAGTAACTCACCATGCTACTGAGTGTAGATGTTTCACCTGAGGAAAGTATAAATGGATACATGGAGAAGCAGGAAGAGCATTGAAATGTTATTGCATTAATCTGTTGAGGCATTGTGGGTTCTCCTACGTGTTGCTATCTGAGCCATTAGGTTCTCCTGGAGAAGCTCTGGTACTCATATTGAGCATTGCTTCCTGGCTCCAGAGAGGAAGACGTGTGCTGCTTGGTCTCCAGGATGAACTCGTCACACTGGCTTCCTGGCATGTACTTGACTTGTGCTTGTCCTCAGAGGAGCTTGGGCCCTCCATGTCACTGAGGAAGGATGTGGTGCTTTTCAGGATAGCCCTGTCTTTTCTGTGAGGGTGACTTCTTGGCTCCAGTATAGAACCCTCAGCCTATCAGCACAGCTCCTTCACCCTGTTGGCATAGACTTCCTAGTTTCCACTGCTGACCTTGGGTCTTCCCAGCACGCATCCATAAAAGACACTAGCATGAGTCCTTCTTGTGGACTCTAGACCTCCAGTTGAACTCGTGGGAGGCATTGTCATGAGCTCTGGGTCTTTATCTGGGCTCATGCAGGACATTGCTATGGGATTCAGGCCCTTAGCTAAATATTCTATGTTTTTGGTGTTGTGGATAGATTTCCTGTATTTCCTTGCATTAATTCTGGGTGACCATCATACAAATATTATAAACTTCATGTCCTGATTCTAATTGTTCTCTGTACAACCCCTGACTACAACATCTTTCCCTTAGGCTTTCAGTGGGAGAAGAGTTAACATTTCTATGCTAATTCAAAATCTCAAGCCGGGTTTTGAACTCAAAAGATGTGATGGTTATAAAATGTAAATTTATACTCCCTGCATGGAACTTTTACAAGGAAATAATACCAGTAACATAGAAAATGACTTTGGATTAGTGACACACTTTGGGTTCCTGACTCATCAAGAGAAAATCACTCAGAAGGATCAATTTCTCTTCCAAAACTGCATATGTTTCCACAGGACTAGGTTTCAGGCACATCTTGGTAGACCAAGACCAAGCTGAGGTTCTAAGAGAACCTAATTAACAGGATGTTGTGGATATTTCCAAAGCTGAAAACTTATTTTATCAGCAAAATATAAAACTAATTATAAGGTAAAGATGACTTTCCATTAAAGCATGAATGGATGTTTTCAAAACTATTTTTATTTTGTTTGCTATTCTCTGCTTCAAAGAAAGTTAAGATATTCTGTAACTTCCATACAGAGATCTATCAGTAAATGTTAAAATTTGCATCACCATCAATTACATTTTATTACAGATATAATTATGTTTAATAGAGGATTTCTTTTAATAAACTGGTTATATTGTAAAGTTGTATACAGCATGGCCTTCAGTATCAAGTCATGATGAATCAAGTATCAGCTGAACCATGTCTGTATATCTATTCTACTTTTTATGTTTTCAAAATTTTACAAAATGGCAGCAGAAGAATTCTTCCATAATTTCACAGTTACTGATCTAAAAAGTGTAGTCATCACTGTACTCAATGATAATTTGTAGATAGTTTCCCTTACAAATATAAGAATGCTAAAGAAAAGAAGCCTTTTTAAATACCATGATAGAATTGAAATTTTGATTAAACAAGAAAAGCAGCTAAGAGAAATGATTTTGGGAAAAAATGCCATTATTTTTAGTTTTATAAACATGTAGCTATAAAACCTAATCTATCAGTGGATAAAAACAAATAATTAAATATTCGAAAATAAGAAGCTAAGTGCAAGATAAACATTCACATCTTAGAAAATTTCCTCCAACTCGCCATAAGCACCTAGAAACTTAAATATGTTTGTGCTATCTCTAAATATGTTTGTGCATATTTATAGGTATTGCAGGAACTGTAAATTTTTATAAAATATTTTCTCTATGGAAAGTTTGAAAGATTACCAACAATGAAAGTTGATAGTATATTTTTATTATGATTTCAGCCAGTTTAACAATTTATATATAGGGCTAGAGATTTAGGTCAGTGGCTTAAGCGCCTGCCTGGCAAGCTCAAGGTCATGAGTTTGATCCCTGGTACAAAAACAACAAGTGGAGAAAGTGTCTGAGCCCCGCGCCACCTCCCGCTGCTGCTGCACTGGCCCTTTCCACTCTGGCCACCGTGCTCCCCCCGTACCAGTGAGGAGGAAAGTGTAGTGCAGAGGAGACCACCGCCTTTGCCCCAGCTCACTCTGCTTGGCATACCTGCCCACTGCTGCCCTCTCTCACCACCACAGCCTAGAGGAAGGTGCCCTGTGGATTAAGCTGCTGAGCCCCTCCCTGGCTTGTGAAGCTGAGCTGGCCCATGCCCCTCTGGACACCTTGCTTCCACCATACTGGCACAGAGGAAGGTGCCATGTGGAGGAGACCACCGCATCCGCCCTGGCTTGTGCTGCTGAGAGTACTTGCCCACTACTCCCCACCCACCTCCACAGACCAGCACAGAATCATTGAACTGAGGTGGATAGACAGTGCTGGTTCAGTGGGAGACTGGGTGGCCCCTCACCCAGACAGAACACTCCAGTAGGTTCTGGTCACTATATACCCAACAATTGGGTGGACATCAACCACAGAGTAGGACCCTAGGAGGGACACTGCTGACAGTAGTGACTATTGGGACAAAATAACCAGATATTAGCCCAGAAGGTGAAAATGACAAAACAAAACAAAACAAAATACAATCTTAAATATCTAGTCCACCAGGTGCAAGAACAGATGACAGGGAAATGGAGAACTTTAATAGTCATAAACTGGAAATCTCTGAAAAGATAGCAAATGAAGTAAAGAAACAAATCTGTGAGTCTATAGAGGAAATCAAATTAGAAGTAATGGCTTACGTAAAGACACAAGTAACAACCTTAGTAAAGGATTTGCTCAACATAGCCAGGGAAGAAATAGATAAAAAAAATACAGGAACATGAGAAATTGATTGAAACCTTGAATGAACAAGGTAGAAAACAAGCAGAATCCATGAAACAGTTTTAAAGAGATATCCAGGAAACAAAAATGTCTATTGAAAGCTGGCAAAACTGTTTAAATGAAGCTGAGGATAGAATTTCAGACCTTAGGGATAGATCGCAGTTAGTGACCAGGAAAAGATGGAACTTATAAAAACAACAAAGAAGCATGAAATGATAATCCAACAGCTTCAAGATGACACCAAGAGAAACAATGAAAAGCTAATAGTCATCAGTGAGGAGCCAGGAGACAATGCAAAGGACTTAACAAAGCTATTCACAGAAGTAATTATGGAAAATTTCCCAAACATAGGGAAAAAATTTGACATACATATAAGTAAGGCATATAGAATGCCAAATAGTCATAACAAACATAAATCTATACCTTGATATATAATAATTAAGATTACAGACATACAACATAAGACCAGAATTCTAAGAGCTGTTAGAGAAAAGATACAAATCACATATCAAGGAAAGCCTATTAGAATCATGGCAGACTTCTCAGCACAAACCTTCAGGTTAAGATGAGCTTGGAGTAAAGTACTTCAAGTCCTAAAAGAAAACAACTTTTAACCCAGACTGATGTACTCAGAAAAACTGTCTTTCATATTGAATGGAGAAACAAGATACTTCCATGACAAAGAACAACTGAAGAAATTCATATTTACCAAACCAACTCTAGAAGGAGTATTGAAAGACATGATAGAAAGAGATAAAAATGATCACAATCTCCAGAGCAACAACAGAAAGAAACCATCATCCTGGATAAGAATAGACAAGGGAGGAAAGTGGGAAACCAATCACATGAACATAACACAGCAAAGGCAAGTCAATATATATCCATAATAACCATAAATATAAGTGGGCTTAATTCACCAGTCAAAACAAGCAGGGTGACAGAATGGATCAAGAAACAGGACCTCACAACATGCTGCATCCAAGAAACATATCTGACTCAAAAACAAATTCATAGACTAAAAGTTAAAGGATGGAAAACAGTATTCCATGCAACAGGAACCCAGCAAAAAGCAGGAGTAGCTATTCTGTTTGCAGACAAGGTGAACTTCAAACCTAAAAGGATTAAAAGAGACAAAGAAGACCACTACATACTTGTAAGTGGAAAACTACAAGAGGAAGAACTAACAACTATAAATATATATACACCAAATACAGGAGCACCCAACTATATAAGACAAACACTAATGGACATGAAAAACCAAGTACACAAGAATGCAATTGTAATAGGAGACCTTAACACCCCACTGTCACAAAGAGATAGATCAACTGGACAAAAAGTCAGCAAAGAAATAACAGAACTGAATCACACCTGTGAACGAATGGACTTAGTGGATGTCTACACAGTGTTCCACCCAACCACATTGGAATATAATGTTATTCTCAGCTGCACATGGGACATTCTCTAAAATAGACCATATATTAACTCATAAAGCATTCTTAAGTAAATGCAAAGGGAGTAAAATTATCCCACTCATAATATCAGATGATAGTGCACTAAAATTGGATATCAATGGCAAAAAACTCTGCAAAACCTGTATAAATACATAGAAATTAAATAACAACCTTCTGAACAACCAGTGGGATACAGATGAAATTAAAGAAGAAATAAAACAATACCTAAATATAATGAAAATGAAGACATATCATACTGTAACTTATGGGAAATAATGAAAGCAGTCCTAAGAGGAAAATATATACCAATAAATAGCCACATCAAGAAAACAGAATGAGCACAAACAAATAACCTAATGCTACATCTCAAGCTACTAGAAAAAAGAGCAAGTCAAACCCAAAGCTCATAGAAGAGAGGAAATTGTTAAGATTAGAGCAGAAATTAATGCAATTGAAACAAAAAAAAATACAAAGAATTAATGAATGAAAGAGCTGTTTTTTGAGAGGATAAAATACATTGATAAACCCCTAGCTAACCTTGTCAAGAAAAAAGAAAGAAAAAAACCCAAATCCATGCAATAAGAACTGAAAAGAGGGGAATTACTACAGATCCCATGGAAATTCAAAAGATCATGAACACCTCCTTGAAAATCTCTACTCACATAGGTTAGAAAACACAGAGAAAATAGGCAGATTTCTAGAAACATACGAACTACCAAAGGTCAATCAAGAAGACATAACAATTTTGAATAACCTAATATCAGCTATTGAAATTGAAAATGTTATTTAAAACCTGCCAACAAAGAAAAGCCCAGGTCCTGACAGATTCATGGCTGAATTCTATGAGAAATTTAGAGAAGACTTAATGCCAACACTCCTTAACCACTTCTACTAAATTGAAACAAAAGCAGTCCTGCCTAAATCATTCTTGGAGGCAAGTATTATACTGATACCAAAACCAGAGAAAAACCAAACCAAAAAGGAGGACTATAGACCAATCTCACTAATGAACATTGATGCAAAGATTCTCAATAACATACTGGCAAATAGAATGCAGCAAATCATCAAGAAGATTATACACCATGACCAAGTGGGACTTATTCCAGGAATGCAGGGATGGCTTAACATACACAAATCAATAAATGTAATACACCACATCAACAGAGCCAAAAATAAAAATCACATGATCATCTCAATAGACACTGAAAAAGCTTTTGATAAAGTCCAACATCCATTCATGATAAAAACTCTACAGAAACTCAGAATAGACGGTATGTACCTCAATCTCATAAAGGCCATTTATGACAATCCAACAGCCAACATTACACTAAATGGACAAAAACTGAAAAACTTCACTCTAAAATCAGGAACAAGACAAGGATGCCCACTATCACCATGCCTATTCAATATAGTTCTAGAAATATTAGCCAGAGCAATCAGACAAGAGGGAGAAATAAAAGCAATAAAAATAGGAAAAGAAGAGGTTAAATTACCATTATCTGAAGATTGCATGATACGCTACATAGAAGACCCCAAAAATTCCATTAAAAGAGTTAGAGATAATAAATTCAGCAGTGTAGCTGGAAACAAAGTCAACACTCAATAATCAATGGCATTCCTGTACACAAACGAACAACTCACTGAGAGAGAAATTATGGAAATATCACCTTTCACAATAGCATCTAAAAAAATGAGATACTTAGGAATCAACCTAACCAATGTAAAAGATCTATATGCTGAAAATTATACAAACCTAAAAAAGGAGATTGAAGAAGATATTAGACAATGGAAGGATATCCGCTGCTCTTGATTAGGAAGAGTCAATATTGTGAAAATGCCCTACTACCAAAACTGTTACACAGATTCAATGCAATTTCAATCAAAATACCATCAACATACCTTACAGATCTAGAAAAATCATTCCTAAAATTCATCTGGAAACAGAAGAAATCTAGAATAGTAAAGGTGATTCTGAGCAACAAAGGCAAGACAGGAGGCATCTCAGTCCCTGATTAGAAACTATACTACAAAGCTGCAGTGTTAAAATCTGCATGATACTGGCAAAGAAATAGATCTGAGGATCCATGGACCAGATTAGAAGATGCAAACACTATTACAAAAACACTCGGCCACCTGATATTTGACAAAGGCACTAAATGTGTTCACTGGAAAAAAAAGATAGCCTCTTTAATAAATGGTGTTGGAAAAATTGGCTTTCCACATGCTGAAGACTGAAAATAGACCTATGTCTATCTCCATACATTAAACTAAAGTCAAAATGGATCAAGGATCTAAGCATTAAAACAGAAACACTAAATCTACTGGAAGAAAAAGTAGGTAAAAGCATTGGAGACATAGGGGTAGGGAGAGAATTGATGAATAAAATGCAAACTGCATGGGAAATACTTCAAAGACTCAGCAATTGGGATCTCATAATACTAAAAAGTTTTTGCATTTCAAAAGAAATCACCAACAAAGTGAAAAGAAAACCCACAGAATGGGAAAAAATCTTAGCCAATAATACCTCAATGAACTTACATCCAAAATATATAAAGAAATGAAAAACACCAAACCCCCCAAATTCAAGAACCCTCTCCAAAAATGGGCATTGGAGATGAAGATACAGTTCTAGATGAAGATATTCAAATGGCCAATAAATACATGAAGAAATGTTCACCATCACTGGTCATTCGAGAAATGCAAATTAAAACAACATTGAGATATCATCTCACACTGGAAAGAATAGCTGCCATCAAGAAATCAACTGATAACAAATTTTGGACAGGCTAGGGGAAAAAGGAACACTGCTCCACTGTTGGTGGGAGTGCAGACTGCTACAACCACTAGGAAATCAATATGGAGAATTCTCAGAAGACTAGGATTGGAAGCTCCATTCAACACAGCTATTCCCCTCCTGGATATTTTCCCAGAAAAACTGAAAAGTTCATATCACTGTGATATATGTGCACCCATGTTTATAGCAGCACAATTTGTAATAGCTAAATCTTGGAAACAACCAAGATGCCCATCAACTGCAGGGTGGATGAAAAAGATGTGGTATGTTTATACAATGGAATATTACTCAGCTATGAAGAAGGATGATCTTGAGGCCTTCATAGGCAAATGGAGACAACTTGAGACTATCCTCATTAGTGAAATAAATAAGAATCTTATTTATAAATGTCACATTGTGTCTCTAGTGTAAAAAGTAATAAGAACTGTAGGAGTAATAACCCAACATGCATAATTGCTACTGTAAAAAGAGAGGAAAAGAAAATTCTCTAAAGGATATAACTGCATGTATGTTTAAGTGTGTAAGCTAGATGACCATATTATGACTTTTGCTAGATTTTGAGCAGAACTGTTCACAGTCTCACTGTTTGAATGTCTGTTTGTATGCTTTAATTATGTAACTTGAATCACTATTTTCAAGATGACAGTATGTAACATATCAAGAAGTGATTACATAGTGTTTGTTTTGGTTTGGATTGGTTTGGGTTTTTTTTTTGTTCTTTTCTTTTTTTCCTTTGGAATTCTGTATTGTTGCTACCCTTTTTTCTGTTTTGTTTGGTTGGTTTTTTTCTCTTTAAATAAAATTTATTAAAATACAACAACAACAAAAATTTATATATATAAATTATGATTTTTTAAAAGTTTACAAATCAATATTGAATATGGATAGTTACATTTTCATAGACTATTTAATCTGAAACAATTAAAAACAATTTAAAATTTTTGTGGTACTTCTGGGAATTGATCCCATGATCTTCACACACTATTTTCTTGGTTTAATTTTTAATTTTGTCACATGGGTATCTCTAAGTCACTAAATTGCCCAGGATCTGCTCAAACTTTTGATCCAACTGCCTCAGTCTAATAGAATGCTGGAATTATAGGTGTGAGCCATCACAGGCAATTCAAAAATGATTTTTGATGTTATTGGAAAAATAATAGAAAAACATTAAATTTTAAATTTGTATATAGAAGATAGATCTCTATGACAAAACAACTTTTAAAACTCACACAAAGTTAATGTGTGGGACAAATGCCCACATAGAAGAATTAGAAACAACTAGAAGATTCAGATTTGGGAGACATTCAACTGTGTAAGAGATGACTCTAGGCAACAAGATAATAAAATATTGATAAAATAATGGAATATGTAAGACAATATCAGGCGATAAAAAAATACAAGATATTTTAATTGAGCATGAAAAATTTTCATAGTAAGTAAATTTTAAGAGAAGAACCATGAATAAAATGAACAAAGATTAGAAAATGTAAGGCCTAAAACTTAAGAGCAACTGAATTAAAAATGAAAGTAAGGAATCTATACTCTATGCAGTGAGTGCTGGGGATTTAGCTCAGCGGCATAAGCGCCTGCCTTGCAAGCAGACAGTCGTGAGTTCGATCCCTGGTACCGATTTAAAAAAAAAAAAAGGCTAAAGCACTTTCCATATCCCTCTGAGTGAGTAAAACTGAGAGCCATGGGAAGTGCACGTAATACAAACACAAGGCAATTAGAAGGTGGGAAGACCTTCAACGAGTTATGAACTTCAAGATCTGAAGGGTGATGTCTTGATTCCTTGATTGGATTTTGTTCCACATTTGTTTGACTGTAATGGGACACCTCCCAAAACTTTGTAGGGACAATTCTATGGAGCAGAGTAGGAATTTGGAGCATTTGTCTCTGCAAGAAGGTATAGAAGCCACAGTACCGTCACCAACTACCCTTAACTGGGTCCTTGAAAATTGTGTGAAGAGCATAGACCTCCACTCAATCTAGCAGTTATGAGGCATCCATCCTCCACTCTACTAGAAGGAACTTAAGGAGGCCAAGAGGAGAAATAGAATTTTTACCACTGATAGTAGTAAGAAGTCTAGTTTTCCATATTGCAAACAAAAGCTACATAGGGGCATTAGAAAGTCATTCCTGTTAATATTGTCCAGGAAAGTATCAGTAGAAAGGCCAGCCACTATCCTTTGGTAGTCATCAGAAGGCAAGCAAGAAACTTGGACATTTACCCCCACTTGACAGTAATAAGGAAAACATTCCTGCTGTAGGAGTCTGAGTGTGGTAATATACAGTGTTTACTACATGGCATGACAATTACAAATACTGTCTAAAAAAAGAGCTAAAAAGTAAAAATGGAGATTCATCTGTCATAATATCCAAAATATTCAGGTTCTACCCCCAGAGTATATGTTACACCAAGAATTAAGACACCACTCATCTGAAAGAAAAAGTATGATAAATAAATGGCAATACTAGGGAGACAGAGATACAGAATTTTAGGACAAAGATTGAAAAACTGTTGTAATAAAAATATTTCAATGAGTAAATCAGTGACTTTTCCATTACTGCGACAAAATATTGACATCAGGAGCATAACTTTTCATTCCTAGTCCCCCAAAGGATCACCTCCATCTCATTATATTCATCTTCAGGAGTTGCCAAAGTCTTAACACGTCTAGCACTGCTCAAAAGTCCAAAGTTCAAAGTCTCCTCTTAGACTCATGACAAACTCTTAGAAGTGAGCTTCCACAAAAATAAAAATAAAGTTAAATATTTCCAGTGTACAATATGCAGGATATATTCCCATTCGGAGGGAGAGATAAGGCAATAGTACAGAACTGAACCAAAACAAGAGCAAAACACATCAGGAAAAGCATTAAAGTCCATGGGTCTGAATTTACCAACCATTACTGATTGTTGTGAGATGTGCACTGCAATGCTTGGACAGCTCCACTCCTAGGGCCTTGTCAATTTCAGCCCACATGATCTCTTAGGCTACCTCTGCTCACTGCCTGCAGCTTTTCTTGGCCTGCACTCCACATTCCTAGCATTTCTGATTCCCAGAAGTCTCCACTGCACCTTTGGTTTTGCATTCACACCTTCACACATGACCCTTTCAGAGGCATATTGTCTGGGGCCCCAGGCATTACTTGAAAATCTGGGTGGAAGCCTTCATGAATTTAAAACTCTTGTATTCTGTATGTCTCCAAAAGTAACACCGGATAATGCAAGTCTGCTGCTATTATAAGTAGTAGCAGGTACGTTTGGACCATGGCTACAGTAGCTGAATAGCTAAACTCAGACACACACCTTCCTACATACCCCTGATTGAACAGAAAATATACTGGATTTTATGAAACAATTCTAAAAATAGAGATGAAACTTAAGAGTAAGGGCCAATGCAAACTTGGTAAACTTCTTAGGTATTTAGAAAATTAAGATTTGGAGGTGATAATGTTTGCTTTTATTTTATTAATTGCTCTACTTTAAATAATTACTTATATTTTACAGTTTATTAGTATTCAGTACATTTTAATTACAGTAAAATTTCTGTCCTAGCTTTATTTTAATGAAAAGAATTATGCCATACATTCATTCTACTATGTCCTCTTTTTCATTATCTATTAAGTAGTCTAGATTATGTACTAATTTGTTGGGTAAATAACTCTAGAAAATTGCTTTGCTCTACAACTAATTATCCCATCTCGTACAAAATGCAAATTAATAAGAATGTATTAAATGTCTATCTCATAATATCTTAACTGGGAAAAAAATCTCTGAGCCTTACAAAGAAATTACTTTCACTGTAAATTTGTCCTTGTAATTTGCAAATTAGGCGTAAATAAAGCTGTAATTTTTAAGTTTATGTTTTTAGACTTAAAGTTAGAAAAGGTAAATTCTATAAGCATGTGATTTCAGCTCTGACAAATGACATTTAGCATTTGCTGTCAGTATTTCTAACACTACCATATTGCGCAGACTACGTGGATGTAGCTACAACCACCAAAACACAAGACAGATAATCAAATCAAGCTTTACTCATTTTTCATAAAATAAATGAGTGTATTCTGTTTCTCAGGATAGAAATGATCAGTTTTTATAAAACTTTATGCAATGGTCAATTTATAAAACTCTAAAACAACCATAGATAGACTATATATTTTAATAAACAGTGTTTAATTG